>JASKMD010000158.1:36131-121850 GCA_030144725.1 Haematococcus lacustris | reverse complement strand
AGGTGTGACCGGGAGGGCAAGTACAGCAATGGCTTCTGCCACTGGCCACAGCCCGCCTGGAAGGCGCTGACGGCAGCTGGGTGGCTGCACAGGTGGGAGGGGGAGGGGGAGGGGGAGGGGGAGGGGGAGGGGGAGGGGAGGGGGAGGGGGAGGGGGAGGGGGAGGGGGAGGGGAGGGGGAGGGGGAGGGGGAAGGAGCTGGGAGTAGGGAGCAATGAGGGCTGAGGGGTCGGAAGTAGGGGAGCGGGAGGGCAGCTGGGGTCAGGGGCCAGGGGTAGATAGAGGGAGGCGTCAGGCAGCTGGGGGTTAGCTGAGTCCCATGGGGGCTTGGGGGTGGGTCCAGTAACTGCTGCCCTCCCCCTTCCCCCAAATAGCTTACGGCGACGGCAAGGGTCAGTCAGGGTGGAGAGGGGAACAGAGGAAGGGTCAGTCAGCTGAGGTTCAGGTGTCCTCTGCTGCCCCACCCCCCCTCCCCCCTCCCGCCAGCTGGTTGCGGCGGCTGGTTGTGGCGCAGACCAACTTCACCTCCCTCGCCACCCCCAGCCAGGTCGGCAGCGGCAAGACGGCCCTGGTCACCCTGCTGCATGAGGGAGGACACGCGGCACACTTTGCAAACATCGTGCAGGTGGGGGCAACCTGCTGCCAGCCCCAGCCCCAGCCCCAGCCCCAGCCCCAGCCCCAGCCCCAGCCCCAGCCCCAGCCCAGCCCAGCCCCAGCCCCAGCCCAGGCCCCAGCCCCAGCCCCAGCCCCAGCCCAGCCCCAGCCCCAGCCCCAGCCCCAGCCAGGGGTGTTCACAGCCACCGCCTGCCTGCCTGCCTTGTGGCCGCAGCATTCGCCCTTTTTCTCCCAGGAGCGCGCCCCCACCAGCGTGGCTTACGCTGAGAACCAGTCCATGGTGGGTGCAGAGAACTGCTTTCTGGCCTACTGGCCTCCTGCCCCTCCTGCCCCTCCTGCCCCTCCTGCCCCTCCTGCTGGGACCTGCACGGCGCCCTCCCCTCATCTTGGTGTTGTCGCCCCTGTGCTGCTGTGTGCAGTTCCTGGATGCCTTTGCGGGGGATGCGGCCTGGCTAGCGCGCTATGCTCGCAGCAGGGAGGGGCAGCCGGTGCCCATGTCTGTCATCGAGGCCCACAAGAGGGCCACACAGCCGTATGAGGTGGGCATGTAGTGCTGCAGTCGAGGAGGGGGGAGGGAGAGGGGGAAAGGGGGTGAGGAGGGGAAAGGTGGGGAGGGGGAGGGGGAGGGGGGAGCTGTCAAAGGCTATGCCGAGTGTTCCCACCATTTCCGGGCCAGCACCAGCTGAGCTAACCTGCAGCCGCATTGCAGGTGTTTGCCCTGAGAGGCATGCTGGCAGTACCCTACTTTGAGAAGGCGCTGGTAAGGCCCTGCCCCCCTCATGCTCTGCCCCCACTGCCGCTCCCCTCACGCTGCCCCCACTGCTGCCCCCACTGCCATGATTGGCGCTTGCTGCAGCCGCGGACCACTGCCCTGACCTGCCAAGGGTTCACACAGCTCAGTATTGCTCCACTACAAGCAGAGGATACCCTGGTGTGACTTTGGTGTGACCTTTGTGTGTGGGGGTGTGACCGTAGTACGAGATGCCCGAAGACCAGCTGACGGTGGAGGCTTTGATCCAGCTGGCCGACAAAGTGGAGCAGGACATCCAGGTGGGCCTTGGAGGGTAGGGTGCAGGGACAAAGGGGGGGGGCAGGGGCAGGTAAGGGAGGAACGGGCAGGGGCAGGGAGGGGCAGGGAGGGGCAGGGAGGGGGCAGGGGCAGGGGCAGGGGCAGAGTACGGTCGCGATGCAGGGTTAGAAGCAGAAATAGAAAGCAAGGAATGCACTGTCAGCTGGTGTATATCGCTGCTGCCGTCACTGCTGCCACCATGCCTGCCGCTGCTGCTGCTGCTGCTGCTGCTGCTGCTGCGCTGCCACGTAACTGGCTTCAGGGAGGCCTGGCTGGCCGCCCTCTGCTCAGCGTGCCGCACATCCTTGCAGACGAGGCCTCCTGCTACTGTGAGCTGCTGTTGACCTGCCCCGCTCAGCACCTCCTCAGCCCCCCCCTCAGCCCCTGACCCACTTTCGCCCCACACAGCATCCCCCCCTTAACCCACGAAGTACCTTCCTTACTCCTAATCGCCATGCCTTGCCCGCCTTGGGCACCATCCCCATCACCGCCACCGCCACCGCCACCGCCTGCCTGGCATATAGGGCACTGCTGCCTTGGGCACCCCTGAGAGGCCCCTCTGACCCGCCTGGCTCTTGGCTCTGACCTCACCTCTTGGCTGCCCTGTGCCACCCTCAGGCTTCATCCACCTCATCCACCTCATCCACCTCATCCACCTCATCCACCTCACCTCTGCGCTGCCCTGGCTCTGCAGACCATGGCTATGTGCTGGCGGAGATGAGCGTGCACCAGGTTAGTCAGGGTGGGGAAGCTGCACAGAAGCCAGTAACCCGCCACAAGGCAGCGCCAGGAGGGGAGGGTAGGGGAGGCAGGGGTGAGGGGGAGGGAGGGGCTAGGAGGGCGCTGTGGGGCTGTCTGAACCACTGGGCCTCAACCCTGGTTGCCACAAACCCTAGTTGCCACAAACCCTAGTCGCCTAGTCCTCACAAACCCTAGTTGCCACAAACCCTAGTCGCCTAGTCCTCACAAACCCTAGTTGCCACAAACCCTAGTCGCCTAGTCCTCACAAACCCTAGTTGCCATAAACCCTAGTTGCCACAAACCCTAGTCGCCTAGTCCTCACAAACCCTAGTTGCCACAAACCCTAGTCGCCTAGTCCTCACAAACCCTAGTTGCCATAAACCCTAGTTGCCACAAACCCTAGTTGCCGTACACCCTAGTCGCTGCACACCCTGGCCAGTGGACCCCTTGGCCCTGCAGACCCGCGCATACTTTGATGCCAAGCTGGGGGGCAAGCTGGTGGACAACCCCCAGGTGGGTGAGGGGCACGGGGCACTCAGCCTGGCTAGGCCCATCCCTCCCCAGCCCCACCATCTCACTCTACCACCCCTGCCAATCGTCCAACCACTCTGCCTCCACCCCCTTCCCCACCCCTCTCCCCACTCCTTGCAACGCCACCCCCCCCTGCCCCTCCCTGCCCCCCTTTCCCCTCACCCTCCCTTGCCCCCCCCTGCCCTCTTCTCCCCTCACCCTCCCTGCCCCCCCTGCCTCCCTTTCCCCTCCCCTCCCTTGCCCCCCCCCTGCCCCCTTTTCCCCTCACCCTCCCTGCCCCCCCCTGCCCCCCTCCTCCTCTGTTGCTGCCGCCAGGTGGGCAAGGAGCTGGCGGAGGTGTACTGGGCCCCAGGCAATGGCGCCGCCTTCTTGGACCTGGTGCAGCAGCTCACCGGCACCCCCCTGGCGGCAGACGCCTGGATCAAGCACCTGGAGCAGCCCCTGGAGCAGCTGGTGAGCATCAGGGGGAAGGAGGGGGGATCACCGGGGCGGTGGCAGTGACTGGCCTCGTGTAGGGGAGGGAGAGGGAGGGTGCTGCAGTCGGCAGGTGTTGGTGGTTTCAAACCGTCGCAACCGCCAGCCAGGTATGCTGCAGCAGGCAATGAAGTGGGTGGTACAGCTTGCCCGGGCTAGCTGCTCATCCTGGGCGTTGGGCTTGCTTGCTTTTGGAAAGTAGAATGCTGCCCTCGCCGTGCTCGCTACTGCCCGGTGCGCTCTGGTGCCCCTGCACCCCTGCGCTGTCTGCTGGGCTGTGCTCTCTGGACGTCACTGGACAGTGCGCTCTAGGCTTGCACACACCTGCGACTTGTGGTGCGCCCGCAGTTAGAGCAAGAGAGGGCGGCGTATGCGGAAGCCGTCGCTGCGGGTCCGCGGCTGAAGCCGGGCGAGGAGCCGGACATTGGGATGAGGGTGCTGCTGGTGCATGGCGACGAAGTCATCGCGGACTCCGCGGACGCGGGGCTGGCTGCGGCGGTCGCCAAGTTCAAGGCATGGGTGCGCGCCACCTTCTTCTCTGCCGAGACGGCAGCAGCAACGTAGCGACTAGGAACGCTTACAGTTACCCAGGTAGTCATTTCAGTTGATGCTCCAAGGACTCGCAGTTGACACGGGCATGAGGGCTTCACAGGGCCACCAGTGGTCCCTAGTGGTCCGGCTCAAATGGAGGCCCTAGTGAGGGACAAAGGGGCTGTAAGGTGTAGCGGAGAATCTGATTGCAGCAGAATTTGCTTACCCACAGTCAAACATGTTGTTCCCTGTTTTATGATTTTGTTTGCCTGAAATACGCCTGATGTGTACTAAAGGCCAAGTACGGACCAAAGGATTGAAAACAAAGAAACAAGGATTGGAAAATGCAGGTCAGCGCCCACGCTCTTCTTCGTATGTAGGACACCTCCTGCAGGGTTATTGGCCTCTGGGTGGTTTTCCTTTCCAAGTGAACCCTCCTCCACGACATCTGTGATCCACGAGGCACCCTCAACAGCTGTCAACCACAGCTGCAAAGTGCAATGGAAGGCACCCTCTTGATGACCGCTGGCTCCCAGTCAAGACCAACAGCAGCACGCTGTGAATGGTCTTGGCCCGTGTTGCAGACTGAGGCATCAATGCCCTGCCTAAACTGCCTAGACTGCCTAAACTGCGCTGCTGGGTGCAGCCGCTGCTTGGTCTTGTGCAGCCCGTCGGCGACCAGCCTGGAGCCCTGCTGGTACTCCTTGCCTGGGGCATGAACAGCCTTGAGGCCCTTCCTGCTGCACACCTCTAGGGGGGCATGGCACGGCACAACAAAAGGCCTTGCACAGGCTGCCGTGCTGCAGGCTCCAGCCGCAGCAGCTGCTGGATCACCTCCTTTAGGGGGCACTCAGTCTGCAGGCCTGGGTCAGTCACGAGGCAGGTGCAGCCCACAAGGCTGGGAGGCATGAATGGTTGAGCTGATCAGGGCAGTGCGGGACTCATCCACCATCACCTGCCTGTTGCCAGAGGCTGGGGCAGACAAAAATGAATCAGCTGTGAGCTCCCTTGCTGCGAGCCAGCCCCTAGTGGCTACTATGCAGCTGGCAGGCAGGCCAGCAGCTGGGCCAGCCGACCCGGCTGAGTGAGCAGCAGCCCCCCCAGCAGCGCTTCAAACGCCGTGGCTTTGCGGTACGATGCCATGCGGGAAGCATTGCCTTTGAAACGTTGCCGCTCGTCACCTGCCTGCTGCTGCACCGCCCAGTGCAGCAGCTGCAGCTCCGCTTGTGAAGGAGAGAAGCAGCAGCAGCTAGGCGGGTCCCCACCCTCAGCTTCAGCCCCATACCTGACGCCACCCACGAAGGGTTCCATGAGGGCTGCCGAGGCGCCACCTAGGGGGTAGTGCGCTGCTGGGCTGCCAGGAGGGGGTGGGGCGACAGCCTGCTGTAGGGCAGGGCCGGGGCCCTTGGGCGCAGCAGCAGGAGCAGGAGGCTCCTGGCCAGGTTCGGGGCCTAAGTGTGACTGGCCCCACTCCAGCAGTAGGTCACACAATGTGTGTTGAGTATCTGCCGTGACCTGCTGGTCAGCACTGGCTCGGTATGAAGAGATGTGCTTGGGCGGCAGCAGATGCTTTTGGCGCACGTGCAGCTGCATGGTGAGCAAGGAAAGGCATACAGCTGTATACCAACGCATGGTGAGCGATAGAAACTCTGAGTGCCCTGTGCTGGTGTTCAGCACCCATAACTCTTCTTGATCATTATCATAAGGCAATCGCCAACCTACTGAAAAGTTAGCATAAGGATCTACAGCCAGCTGGTGTCAGCTGGATGTGGTTCAAGCGTTGGCGTGGCGATGATGCACATAAACACCAGCACCTCATGCAAATAAGGCAGTGGCCAGCATCAGCATGTGTGCAGTGAGCAGTGCGTGCATCGACACGTTAGCTCAGACCATGGCACATCTGGTGAAGCACCACTCAACCAAGCTGCATAAAACCCTGTGCAGCCGGTTCAAGTTGCGTACCGTCCAGACCGCATCGCCCATGAACGCTAGGTCAGCAGGGCTGTACCGCTTGCGAAGTACCGCGAACTCTGTTGCAACAGGTTGGGTGCAAGTGCGCGTTCCGGGCATCGAACATAACACCATGCCTGCTGGGCTGAGGAGGGAGGCGACGTGCTGAGCATTAGGCCGAGCAGCCTCGCTAACCTTGGACTCCGAGCGGCACGGAGCACACTGCACATGATCTAGCGACGTGCACAGGCGTGCTAGCCGGCTGCGGGGGTGCACGGCATGCCAGCATAGTTACCCCGTACTATGGTTATGCATGCATAGGGTAGGGCTCGAAAACTCCTAGGGTCACACCTAGGTTAGGGACATACACCGGTCACTATCTGTTGTGGAGAGTGAAGGGCTTCCCAGGACAGGGATACAGGAAAGTGTAACGTGGCGACGGTCGCTGTTAAATGTAATGTGGTGCCACATTACCATTGTGCCTGACCTACTATTGTGGCCACATTACAGTGCCATCATGGCAACTTCTGGTCCCTACAGCCCTCTTGCTCCACCAAAGCAGACAAAAAACATTACTGTTGCAGAAGGACAAACACGGCTAGCATCTGGGTTTCTCCTACAGCTCTCAGTTGCTGCACAGATGTGGCCTAAGTGGATAGTAAGAGCTGGGCCCAAGCTGCCTCCTGTCTCCTGTCTCAGGCACCGTGGCTCTCATGACAGTGACCCATGGGAGAAACGTTTCTCAGAGAATCAGCACATGCATGCCTTCACTGCGCTCAGCATCCCGAAGTAGCCGCTGCCTAGCATAGGGCAGCCGTTTTGCCACCAGCTTGAGCTATGACAGGGGAAAGGGGCCAGTGAAGCCTCTATACTAGCTTGAGATGATGCAGTCCTATCCTACACTGGCTTGGGCTAGAGTTAGCAGCCCCTTTGTCCCTCACTAGGGCCTCCATTTGAGCCGGACCACCAGGGACCACTAGTGGCCACTAGCGGGAATACTAGGGACCACTAGTGGGCAATAGTCGCCCGACTCAAGTGCTGTGAATGGGCTGTGTGGAGTATACCCAGTGCACATGGACATGGTGCATGAGTGCCTACCACCTACATCATTGCCTGACCTCTGAGGGCTATTGTGTAGAGTTGGTATGACAAAACATGCGCTGGTCGTAAGCTGATAACAGCTCAAGAAGGGGGGCACACATTACTGTGCCACAGCAGGCTGCTGCTGCTGCTGCTCCCAGGCCTTGGGAGGCTTGTCTCGCAGCCGTTTGTACCCCATGCCAGGGAACTCCTTGCCCTTGGCTGGCAGAGCTCCCTGGTCTGGCCAATAGCACAGCTCCAGTGGATGCCCCCTGCTCTTCCCAATGCGTTGCATGTTCAGCGCTGCATTGCAGTCCTGTCCAGCCACCAGCCTGGCTGTGGTGCTGGCTTGGCTTTGGCAGCCTTGCCCTTGGCCTTGCCTTTGCCCTTGGTGGGCTGGGTGGGCTCAGCTGCCGGCTCAGCCTTGGTGCGCTTGCTGCGCTTGGCTGGCGGGGGAGTGCTGGGCCCTGGCTCTGAGGCTGCTGCCGGTGTGGCCTCCTGGCTGCTGCATGGGGCCTGTGGGGGCTTGCGTGGGGCCACTACCGGGCACCACATCAGGCCCCGCACTGGCTGGTCACGCTGCTGGCTCCATGCTGGGCGTAGCAGGCGGAGGTCCACCTGCCCTGCTGGGGGCTTCCAGCCTGCAGGCCTGGTGGCACTGAGTTTGTTCAGCTGCTCCTCACATGGCTGCTTGCCATTCACTGCTGAGCTGACCCGGGTGGTGCGGTGCTTATCCACAAGCACCACCCTGCCCCGCCACTGGCCTGCGCCCTTGGGCCTGCACACCACCTTGCAGCAAGCACGCAGCACCGCATCAGCACCCCACCCTACCCCTGTGCCAATGCCTGCTGCGCCAAAGAAGACCACAAGCTGCTTGGCATGCCCATGGCGCTTCATGGACACTGCCATGTCCTTCTCCAACTGCAGCCATGCACACAAGGCACACACTACCCTCCCAGTCCCTTACCCTCCCTCCCATGGACACCTCCCATCACCTCTCAGTCCCTTACCCTCCCTCCCACCCACCCGCCCTCACCTCGTTGATGAACTGCTCCAGCGCCCGCTCCTGGACTCCGTACAGCCTCAGCCGCTGCCGTGCCCACTTGGGGTCCAGGTACACCTCCCACACCGCATCCCAGGTGCTATCCAAGGTGACAGTGATGTGCTTCAGGTTGGCCTCCAGGGAGGTGCCGGCTGAGCTTGCTGCTGCCAGGTGCTGGAGGTGTGGCTTGGTTGGGTGCTAGCCACCGCTTTGTGTCACGGCGGGCATTGTTCAGGCAGTTGGCATGTTTTACCTGGCCCTTGCTCAGCTTCCACCGGGCCAGCTTGTCAGCTACCAGCTGGCCTGACCTTTCGTCCCACCCCCCTGAGGCTGCGCTGACTGCCTGGGTGACGCCGGGGTTGATGCCCACCCCAACCTGTGTGTCTGGGTCAAACACATACTCACGCGTCTCAGCTATGCCCCAGTCTACGTGGGGGAGTCCCACTGCATGGGCCGCTGCCGCTGCTGCGCTTGGGCTGCTGCTGCTGCTGGCAGCTGGGGGTGGGGCTGGAGGAGGGGGGAGGGGGCGTGTGTACCCAGCTGCTTGCACACCCCATGCAGCACCCTGCTGTCCACTTTGACGAAGTGCACCCCCACCCTGGCCATGAGGGTGAGGGTGAAGGGGGGCGGGCATGTTAGGGTCCGGGGCCTCCCCTATGCTTGCCGCGCTTTGGCTGCCCTGGCACAGGTGGGGTGGGGGGCTGCTGCCACTGCTCTAGCCACATGCACACATGCACCGCATGGCGCATGCGGCAGGGCAGGGGCAGGGTGTCCTACAGGCCGCTGTGCCAGTTTGGAGGGCTGTGTAGCTTTTGGTTGGAGATGCAGGTGCATGATGATGGTGCTGCTGACGTAGCAGCAGCAGAGGCTGATCATTATCGCGGTGACGGATTGGCACCATGCTGCGGGTTTCGTTGTGTGCATGCGCATGCTGCCCCTAGACTTCTCGCCCAGTTTGTTGATGAGGAAGGAGAATGTCGGTCAATTTGACAAGAATTGTATGTCACAATCTTTCCGATGCTGACATGTTGCGGCCTGTATTCGATTGTTTAGTTTGTCAAGCGCATAAACATGCAGCGCGTGCAATAGTATCGACTGCGATTTGCGCGCCTACCTGACATTTGAATAGACATCTCAGCCTGCTCGAAAACCCGCGGATGGACTCGGAGCTCAACGATGCGTGGGCCGTGAAGCGTGGTAGAGCCCTGCTCGCCAGTCCCCGGGTTGGGGGAGTGGGGGTGGGCATCTTCCTCATCCTCTTCTTCATGTGCGGTGGGCACGCCGAGCTGCATGCCATATGCTCAAGTCCCTACTAGCATGACACTGTGACGGCTCTGTGATGACACAGGGGGGTCTGCATCCTCATCTGCCTAGCCGGGTCTCGGACGAAAACACCTTGGTCAGTCCCCAGTCGGGTAACACTGTAAACAGTGGCTCCCTCCGACATGTTCTTGACATGTGATAGTGCCTGCCACACTGGTTGCTACGGACAGCACCTTCATGCACGCTATGCTATGCCGCACGCCCCTGCTTCTTGCCTACACCATGCAGGCTGCCCTACACCATATCCACTGCGGTGTTCGCCATTGTGTTTGGCGTCTTGGCTGCATCACCCAAAGGAGAGCCTCCTCCCCGTCCAGCCACTGTGGGTGGTGGCACTGCTCAGCGGTGCGGCAGCTTGTGGCCAGTAGCACCTGCTGGTGTAGCTCAGCGCTGTCTGCTTATTGGGGCATAAGAAGCGCTCTTCCATGCTGCCCAGCAGCAGCTTGCACATGCATGGCGCAGAGTATCCCCAAGCATTTGCCGCTCATAGTGAGCAGGCAGTGGCAGCATCCACGATGTATGATGGTGCCATGGGGTGCTGGCCTGCAGGGCTATGACCAGACTGCCATCCCGCTTGCAGCCCTGGCGGTGGTGATGGGCCTGGGCGTGGTGGGCTCAGGGGCAGGCCTGCTCATCTTCCAGGCGGCGGCACAGGTGTATGCAAGGCCCCTGCCCCCACACAGTGCTCAGCTGGGGTGAGCAGAGCAGCAGTGAGGTGAGCAACTGCCACTCACTGAGCAACTGACACAGCGAGCCTCCATGTAGCCAGAAAGCAGTTGCTCTCTGGATGCATAGGTGCACCAAGAAGAAGGAGGAGGAGGAGGAGAAGAAGAAGAAGAAAACTCTGGCAGAACCCAAAATGAGGAAGAGGGACAAGGCTACTCCGGTGCACCAGCATCATCACCACTAGACCTAAAAGGACGCTCCTCCATTATGAGCTGCGTCACCACTGCCAGACTTGGCAAGTTGTACAAGTTGCCACGATTGCTTGTCACTGCAGTCACTGCCAGCTGTGGGACGCTGCTTGAAGGATCTGGACCGCAGCAAGCCCACCAGGCTTGAAGGCTGGAAGCCCCAGCCAGGTCAGGTGCAGAACCGCTTGTTGCGGTCAGCCTGGAGCAAGCGATTTGAGGCGCCGGTGCGGGGGCTCATGTGGTGCCCACAGCTGCACCAGAATACCCCTGGTGACCTTGGCAAATGGGTGGACAGGGACTGCAACGCAACCCTCAACCTCCAGCGGGCAGGGGAGAGCAAGTGGCGCCCACTGGAGCTGTGCAGGTGGCCACACCGAGGAGCCGCTCCTGCCAAGGGCAAGGAATACCCAGCATTGGGCTTCAAGAAGCTGCGCACAGTAGCATGTGTCCACCGCGCAATGCTTAAACTGTTGCTTACATCAGAGCATGTGTTTCATGCCAACATCAGTTGCCTGACTCTCGCAAGGGGGGAGGGGTAGGAAAGCAGGTATTGGTACCGGATGCTTGCTGCATGCAAACAGTTCGGATAACAGATAACACAGCCTCTACGCCGTAGTAGGGGATTAATGTGCTGTTACAGCAGCTGCCGGGATGGTGCCAAACCTATGAATTCAGTGCTTAGACCCAGCCAGGGCATCAGCAGGTCCATGTGGTCGCTTGTTCTGACATCTGTCACCAATAGCAGTTCTTACATGCAGCTGCCGTTCGTGAAGGATCTTTAGGTTGCTAAACGCCCGCAAAGCAGCCAAGGGTTTGAAAAATGACGCCGCGCTGCCGACAGACCCAGCTGCCCGCTGTCGACAATGCTTGACTCGCTACCATTGGATTATTCTCCCCATCTTGCTCGTAGCCCGCGACTGCCCTGCCCGAGCCGTCTTGCCACCGGCCGGGCAACGCGACGAGGAGGAGCAAAAGTGAGCGACCGAAGCGTGCTTGACCGGCCCAAAGCCTGAATGCGCTCCTCGCCCCCTCAGCGTTCTGAACTAAAGGCTCGCCAACCCCGTCAGGTGCACCCGGCCGCTCCGTGCTGACCTGCGCTGAGTTGCCGGCAGCGCAAGACCTGCCGCCGTCAGGTAGACCAGCCGTACCAGCAGCACCACGATCCTCATCCAAATGCGTGTCATACGCGACTGTGTAGCGTGCGGCCTCGCTGGCAACCTGCTCGGCCAGCTCCACACATCGCGCCGAGATGTCTTTTGCAGGCAGCTTCAACGCCACCACTCTTGCGCGCCCCTGCCCCAACAGCCTGCCGCAAAGCTCAGCCAGTGGTACAGAACCCAGGGACATGGCAGGAAGGGAGCCTAAACGAGCAACAGGTGTGACCTGTCCTGACGGGAATGGAGTCACCTGCCCTGAGGCCCCTGCATGCTCTGGCTCAGGATCATGGCTGCTCTGTTGCTGACCCTCCTTTGCCCCCTCTCGCTGCTGCTGCTGCTGAGCCTGCCTGTCGCGCAGCTGTAGTATGCCTTGCCCATTCTTGTCCACCCCCTCCCCGCCCTCCTCAGTCTCTCCATGCACAACCGTGTGATAGCCAGGCCCACCCCATGGGGGGTCCAGCAGCACCAGATCCTGATCAGGCAACGCCCCCAGCAGCAGGCAGCTGTCTCCACACAGAACCCTCACCCGGCACGGCACAGCTGGACTCTGAGCGTGACACCCTTCTCCCTCGCCCCCATTCACTCCCGCACCGCTGCCCTCCCAGCCATCCCCGCCCTGGCACCTTGGTGCTTCCCCACCACCCATCTCCACCACCCCTGCCCCCTGGCCTGCACCACGCCTGCTTGCCAGCCCCAGCCCCTCATGGTGGTCACCCCAGGCCAGTTCTGGCCCCTGCCCCGGGCTGGCCCCTGCCGCCCCTCCCTCCCTGCCACACGCAGCAGCGTGGTCCACCCCCCCTCCGCCCCCTGCCACTGCCCTGGCCCTGCCAGCAGCCAGGGGTGGCGGCACCAGGCCCCTCAGCCTCAGGTTCAGCAGCAGGTCTGCTGCCCGGTCAGGGTCAAGCTCAATAGCGGCCACCTCCCCAGCATAGGCGGTGACGATGGCTGCCTGACTTGGCTGATGCAAGGTACTCCCTATCCCCCATGCTCCCCCTGCTCCCCCCGCTACCCCTGCCCCCCCCGCTACCCCTGCCCCCTTTGTTGCCCCTCCTACCCCTGCCCCCTCTGCTGCCCCTGCTGCCGCCTCTGTAGCTTCCCTCCCTGCTGCCCCTGCCCCCCCTGCTGCCCCTGCCCCGCCTGCTGCCCCTGCCCCGCCTGCTGCCCCTGACCCCCCTGCTGCCCCTGCCCCGCCTGCTGCCCTAGTCACCGCTGGTGCAGCAGGCGTGCCCGGCCACTGCAGGGCTGGCAGGTGAGGCAGGGTGACGGCCAGGGAGGCCAGAGGTGCTGTGTTACCCCCCGCACAGGCCGTGCCATCCACCACCCTCAGCGGCAGCAGCAGCTGGGCGTGAGGGTCACCAAGAACACCCCCCCGAGCAGGAGAGCTACCCTGACCTGCACAGCTCAGGCAGCTGTGCAGCTGTCTGGGTTGGCCGTCTGGGTTGGCCAACTCTTGGTTGGGGGCGGCATGGGCGTCACCTGCAGGTGGTGGAGAGCTGGGGAGAGGCCTTCCACCCAGCTGGCTACTTGCACCTGGGGCAGCAGCCAGGGGCCTTGGGGGGCTGTCGGGCGTGCAGGGGTGGGGGGCTGGGTGGGCAGGGGGTAGGTGGAGGTGCCTAGGCCCCTCCCCCTGCATCAGCACAGCCGCAGCCGTGACTGTGAGGGCGAGGGAGGCCATAAGGGCGGCGGTGGCGGCGTCAGTGACGGAGTAGGCAGCCACTGGGTCCAGGCGCAGCCGCGAGCGGAGGACCTGCATGGAGGGGGAGGGGGAGGGGAAGCCGGCTTAAACAAACAAACATAGTGCTTGATTATGAAAAACAAAAAAAACAAAAAAAACGATAGAACAATTGCGTGCGGCGATGTCCAGGTGCAGGGCTGTGACCCTGGCCTTCCCATCCCCTAACCCTGCCCGCTTGTCCCCTGTGCATTGAGGCATCCCATGGACCCCAGGCAACCCGCATGTTGCAGCACGCCTGTCTTCAGGGGCGTGTAGGGTCACCCGGGTCTTGTGGCGCACGCTGCGGCCCAGGGGCCAGGCCTGATCCTGGACCCTTACACACCTCCACACCCCCTCCCTCCCTCCCTCCCTCCCTAGTCTCACACACACCCCACACACCTCCACCCTCACACTCTCACACACTCCCTCACACACCTCCACCCTCCCTCCCTCCCCAGTGGCCCCCCAGGCCATGCGTCGCCCGGCCCCACCCCCTCCGTCCCTCCCTTCCCCTGCAGGGCTCACCGGGCTGGTGACGTCACTGAACAACGCATCGCGCCGCCCACATGAGCGTGTGAGCAGCAGGCGGCAGCGCTGCCACTGCGGCTGCAGCGGGGGGGCAGGGGGGCTGGGAGCAGCGGGCGCCTCTGGCCCAGCTGCTGCCCCCGCTGCCTTCTGCCTCACTGCTGCCGCCCCACCCTCCGCTGCTGCCTGCGCTGCTGCTGCCTCCGCTGCCTCTGAGCCTGCTGCTGAGCCTGGCTGCTGGCCTGGCCCTGCCTCCACCCCCACTGCTGCCGCCCCACCCTCTGCTGCTGCCCCCAGCCGGTGCCCATCTATATGCCCATCCATAGCTTCTACCTGTACCGCTGCTGCAGCCTCTGCTGGTGAAGGGGGGGCTGCAGAGGAGGCGGGGGATGGCAGGCAGTGCCTGATGGCCTTGGGCCTGGTCGTCTCAGGTCCCTGCTGCTGCAGCTGCTGCTGTTGCCCCAGCTCCTGCGGAATGACCAGGGCCAGCCAGCCGTGCCTGGTCCTCATCACTCAGCACTACTGCTAGTCATCAGCAACACCATCACCCTTGCCACTGTAGTTGTCATGATACACAGCACACGGCGAGCCCATGGCCAGATCAACACCTTGCCCTTCCTGCTACTTCACAGCCCACCAGCTGCTGCAGCAGCAATACAGGTGGTGAAGGTGGGTGGACACCCTACAGGGGCCATGAGTGGGGCAAGCCAGGCAGTCGAGGCAGCCCTGTGGGAGGGGTTGACCCAGCCTGCTCGCCCACCAGCTTGCCCCCTCAAGGCCAGCCCACCCACCCACCTGGTCTAGGCAGCCTAGCCTCACACCATCAGTCTGGTCAACTTGCATCCAAACAGGCCGTGCTTGCATGGTGGTGTGACCGGGCTGAGGTCAGCCAAGATATCACATGGCTTGCCACCAGCCCGCTAACCCCTGTCTACTATGTGCTGTACACCTTTCAGGTGCATGTGTTCACCTACCAGCCAGCTGCCATGCAGCGCTTGCATGGCTGCATGGGCGGCATGAAAGCTCTGCATCTTGACACGCCCCCAGCCATGCGTAGCACCATGGCCACCACGGCTCAATGTGACTGGTACAGGGCAGGGGGCAGGCAGGCAGGCAGGAGGCAGCAGGTCGTCAGGCAGGCATGCAGGTCATCAGGCAGGCATGCATGTCATCAGGCAGGCAGGCTTGGTGGGTGGGCATGCATGTCATTGACGGTGTCATGGAGGGACCTGGCAGGTCGGGGGCATGCAGGTAGGCATGCAGGACAGTAGGCGGGTAGGCAGGCAGGCGGGCTTGGATGCAAGAGGTTGGTGGCACAGCAGCACTGCCAGGGGTGTAAGCCATTCAGCAGCAGGTGCAGGCCAGTAGGTGGAGCCAGTAGCTGCTTCAGGGTGGGAGCCAGCATTGGCACAGGTGGCGGCCCTGGCCCTTATGATGGCCAGCGCAGCCCTGGTGGCCCCACCCTCCCTCCTCCATCCACAGCAGCCCCAACACCTCTCTGCACTGCAACCAGCCTCTACAACAACCTCAACAACTCCCCTCATGGCTCCCCACGCTACTCTGCTGCTGAGAGCCTGACTGTATACAAGTCATTGTGCTGACGCGGCGGCTGCTCTCACCCCTTAGTGGCTTGAAGGGTGCCAGCACTGCCCACAATGCAGCCTGCACCAGCCTGGCAGGGCAGGCAGGCGGGAAACCCGCCACAAACAGAGTCACCGGCCCCTCCCCCTCCCCTCCCCCCTCACACCCTTCCGCATGCAGCATGCTTGCCTCCTCCTCCTCCTCGCCCTCCTCCCGCCCACCCTCCTCCCCTACGCGTCGCAGGCTGTTGAGCGCAAGGCCAGGCTGAATAGGGGCACCACCAGATGCCTGGACAGCCCCACCGGCACTCTGCTCAGCCTCTGGGGCACCCTCCCCAGGCTCCTGGCTGCTGCCTGCCTGCTGAGCCTGGTCCAGTCCCTGTCTTACCTGAGCCTGCTGCCCAGGGTGCTGCTCCATGCCCAGCTGCCCAGCCTGTACCTGGCAGGCCTGGCCCTGCCCCTTTCCCACCCCCGGCGCTGCAGGCCTAGGCTGCTGCCTCCTGTCACACCCCACGGCCTGCCTCCTGCGCTGTGACGCTGCTGCCCTGCTGCCGGGCACCACCTGCTGCGGGAGCCACACCAGGCGGGCACTGCCGCTCCTGCTGGAGTACAGGGCCTCCACCTCGGCCTGCAGCTGCTGCATGCTGACATGGCCCACCCCACAGTGGCAGGCTGGGGCCAGGCCTGCGAGGTGCTTGACGTGCTCGCTGCAGACTAGCAGGCTGCTGGGGCACAGCGGCGTGTCATGCTCTGGCTGAAAGGGGCAGCCCGGGGTGTGACCCAAAAAGTTGACAGGGGCAATGCTTGTGTGACTTGGGGTGTGACCAGGGTGGGCAGGGCCGCCTGCACCTCCCTGCAAGTGATGGCCAGTGGGCTGGGCAGCTGCCAAGAGAAGAGGCCACAGCTGGTGGGGAGGGTTGCAGCCTGGCCACAGGTGGGCCTTCAGGCAAAGGGGGTGGGGGGCACGGGCCCTGAGGGGAGGCAGGGGTGTAAGCCCGCCATTGCAGGGGTGGCTGCCAGACACGGACTCCTTGGTTGGCCGAGTGGCGAATTCAGGCTGGTGGTCTGTAGGAGCAGGGTCTGCTGCTGCTGTGTGGTCCTGGAGTGCCACTGTTGCTGCGTTGGAGCCCACTGGCAGTGTGTGTGGGTTGGTGTGGGGTGAGGGGAGCTGTGTGCACACCGCTGCTGCTGCTGCTGCCAAGCCCGACTGCTCCTCCTGCAGCACCAAATCAGCCCCTGCCACCAGGCGTGCGCAGGCATTTGCTGAGTCACAAGGGGGCCAGGGGCCCAGGCTGGATGGGCCTGGGGCCAGGGCAGCAGGCAGGGGCTGGGACCTTGTGCAATCCCCCTTGGCTGCTGCCATAGCTGGACCATGAGACACAGTCTTCTTTGTCAGGTGCTGGCGCAGGGGCCGCACAGCAGCCATAACAGAGCAGCAGGCGGCTGCCAGATGCTGCATGCCCAGGCCTCGCACACGACAGCCAGGAGGATGCAGCCTCAGGGTAGCAGGGGGGGCCAGGCTGGTGGGCAGATGGGGTGGCGGGCAGAGGCCCTGTGTTAGGGGTTGCTCATGCAGCATACATCTGGGAGGTTGCTGGTCCTGGTGGTGCTGCTGGTCCTGCTGGTACTCTAGCTGCTGGCTGGCTTGCTGTGCGGGTTCTGGCTGTGCAGCAGCTAGCCGCTGCAGCGCCTCACAGACTCCTGCCACCTCTATGTAGGTGCAGTAGGCTGGGTGCACAGCCACAGTGCAGCTGCCCTGCTCCACTTCTCTGCTGCCCAACTCCACGCGCACAGGCACCCCAGCAGCCTCCCACTTGTTGAACTTGGCACCTGCAGCATGGCATGTTGTGCAAATGAACACTGGGTTGAGTGATCCATGCTGGTGATGGTACCTTAGCAACAGAGCCTAGGCTCCAAGCAGCTGCAAGAGTGCTTCTCCAAGGCCCAGCTGCAGCTGCGCCCCTCTAGGCTGTGCCGTGACAGCTGAGGCACGAGCCACAGCTGGGGGCGCACACAAAAGCTGAAGTACTGATAGCCACCTTTGCAGGCTAACACCCCAGTCAGGGCTACCCTCAACCTGGGGCGGGTCCATGATGTTGCCAAGTACCTGGAGTTAGCTTGGTACTTGATTCTACAGCAACCGACAAGCCCTCTTGGGATAGGATGGCTTGTGCAGCTTCGCAAGCCTCCAGCAAAGCATGGCTAGTCCGGCGTGGAGCAACCGGGACTATGACAACGTCAAAGGAATGCTGGTCCTGATCCTGCCTGAAACAGCTGCGGCCTTCGAGATGCCGCCAGCATAAAAGGTCTGCCACCCGCACAACCTGGCCTGAAACCTTGAAGGCCAGTAAGTGCCGAGCCAAAGGCTCGGCTTCACCATCGTCCATGTGGCTACTGGGAACGGGCAGCCCCACAGTAAGGGACCCGTGTGACGAGCAAAATCATGGTCAACGCGCGTTGACCTGGTGCCCCGCGCACCGTACCCAATCACTATAAACGCCGCACAACACCAAATGGCCGAGCCCGCTGGGTATCAGCACGGGCGCGGGCGACAGCTAGTGATTGGGAATAGGCTACGAGCGGACACATCCCGCTCCCCTACTCGGCATACTCCATCCAGCACGGGTCGCCCGCCACCAGCAAAAGTCGCACAGTTAGACATGGTGCCTCAAAACTTGTTACATGGTGCCGTGTACGCCTCCCCCGCGAGCCTGAGAAAATGTAGCCCGCACAATAGCAGCAAGCTGGGCTTTAATGGCTTACACAGCGGCGACGTTGCCAGGCTGCGAAGCAGCACAGGCCCTGACCAGGACTTTCTCGTTTTGACTGGGCCAGTATCAGACACCGATGATCTTAATGCAGCAGAGCGCATGTGGGCCGACCAGGATGATGAAAGCAGCTGGCAGAAGCTCAGGCGTGTGATCAGCCAGCAATCTGACTCAACCACAAGTGCATTAAGCCCTCGTGGAAGCAAGTCATCATCTCAGCAGTGTGTCCTACCTTATGGGGGACACCTGGGCAGTGGTCCTGGGACTGACGGCACATCAGACAGCAGAGTGGACGTCAGCAAGTGTGGCTGGCCAGCCATTGCCTCTGACACGGCTCCCATCATTCATGGCAAGCCAGCAGCTGCACGCAGCTGCTGGCAGCCCATGTCACCCAAAGCACCCGCACAAGTCAAGCTGCAGCAGTACACCGCCCAGCTGACTGCACTGGATGCCCAGCTGTGCAACAGCCCCTCCCGGCCAGCAGCCCAAGGAATAGATCCAGCCCCAGGCCCACCAGGATGTGCAGGTCAGCAAAGCTGAGGCCACAGCTCACACAGCCTGTCCAGTTGAGGACAAGCTTGCACCAGTGCTCTGTGCTGCCCCACCCACTATATTTCTTTTTGTGGTTGACAGCTTTGCATGGCGGTTACGCTCACATGGCACACAGGTCAGGGTTGCAGGCCTTGCTTTGTTCGATCTGGGACATGGCTCTGTGACCACTATCCTCGTAGGAGGCAGCTCTGAGTCACTGCAGTGTTGTGGCCAGCCAACCTGTCTGTTTGACTCTGGTGGCCTCACCTAGTGCCTTACCTGGTGGCCTTACCTGGTACCTGGTGCACTACCTTCACAGCCCACCACTCGGCATCTCCTACCTCACCACCTACCTGTCTGCCGCTGTGGCTCATGCCTGCAGGCACTAGCTGGCCCCTACCCCGCTCAGCCCCTGCCAGCAGCTTGACCTGTGGCATAGCAGCAGCACCTGTGCCCCAAGGAGGTCGTCAGCCGGCAGCCACAGTCCAGCACACATCACAAGGCAGCACCGCCACCCTGCTGCCCACCTCCCCTGCCAGCTGGCAGCAGGGGCTGGCCCACAGCCTGCCTGCTGCCACCAACACAGCCAGCCTGCCAGCCTGCTCGCCCACCAGCTTGGAGCAGGAGGCTGAGGCGCTGCTGCAGCGGGTGCGGGCCACCCTCCTCCCTGCTGGAGGGCCGCTGCCTGTACCAGAGGCTGGGGGGAGGGGTCGCCCTGGGCCTGCCCGCAGCAGCTGCCAGGCTGTGTGGGACGAGGGGACCCCGGCAGGGGCAGAGGACATTGCTAGGGCGCAGGGCAGCTCTCAGATGCCCAGGGTGGCTGGTGGAGGGCAGGAGCATAGCTCCGCAGCACATGACTGGGTGAGCAGGCTGGGTGCTAGCTCGCAGCTCAAGCACAGCAGAGCAGGTCCGGCAGCAGCAGCAGTGCCAACACAGCCCGGGGCCGGCCGCACGGCAGCAACAGATTGGGGCCCACGGCCAAGTGGCAGCAGCAGGCCTGCTCAGCCTGGTCCGCCAGCAGCCTCAGGGTGGGCCAGAGGTGGTGAGCAAGAGGGGTGGGATACCTGGCCTAAAGAACCGGTGGGCAGGGGAGTGGGTCAGGGTCACGAGGGGCTGCTGGAGGGGCTGCTGTCTGCTGCAACGCGGCCCAGCAGCACAGACACCATGACTGCCACAGCTCGACGCATCATAGAGGGCGCCCAGCTGCAGATGCTGCAACTGCAGTTCCTGCAGCGGGAGACTGAGCTGTGTCAGCAGCAGCAGGAGCATGCGGTGCGGAGTGCACAGCTGGCCAGCGTGTCCAAGCACGCAGCAGGCCAGGCTGGCGCCCGCGTAGCAGATGAGGTGCCTGCAGCTGCAGTTGCCTGTGCACCCCGCAGCCAGTGCCAGCCGCCACCAGGTGCAGAGCAGGATGGGCTGGCGGGTGAGGAGCCTGGCAGTGGTGACATGGCAGCAGGCCGCCTGGCTCGCTTGCACCTGCTGCTGCGGCGGTGGCGGCGCAATACAGTGGAGGCAAGGCAGCACCAGTGCAGGCTGCTGGTGTACATGGCGTGCAGGAGGTGAGAGGGGCGGCAGGGGGTGGGGAGCAGTGGTTTTATTTTCGTTTGGCGAGTTCCAACATATATAGCGCAAAGTGACATGCCCCAGGCTCATACCCTCAATTTCATAGCTCGACCAAAATGGCTCCGTCCAAATCGTACGGCTCAGGTCCACAATTCAGCGAAATTTAAGCTAAAGCGCCGGTCAAAGGTCATTTTTCATAGCGCGATGGGCGATAGCGTACGTCGCAAAGCGACCATTTCATAGCGCAAATTAACCTTACCATTTCATAGCGAACGCTATATATAGCGCGAAACAAAAACACCGGTGGGGAGGGCGGCAGGGGAAGGTAGGGGGTGGGGAGGGCAGGGGGTGAGGACCAGCTCTACCTGAGGCCCTGGCTGCCTGTCCCAGTGCACAATTGGCCCTTTGATGGCATGCCCTGTGATGCTTGCCCTGTGAAACTGCGCTCAGCTACAGATTCTCTCACCAAACCGTCAGCAGTCTTCAGGCAAGGTCTTCTGCTGTTGCTGCTTTTGTTGCTGCTGCTGCCTTTGCTGCTGCTGCTGCTGCCACATGTTTCCCAGCACCTGGCACAAAACGCTGGAACCTCTTCATGGCCTGTCTGCCCTGCTGCCGGCACCTTGTTCACTCTAGTTGGTGCAGGGCTGTTGGAGCTGAATGGCGCAGCTTTAACCCAGTCAGCGGCACCCTCAGCAGCACCCCAACAGTGGTTGGCTGGCTTAACTAAGTTTACTAACTTAACTGGATTAAACTGCGTTGCTGGATATGACCTGCTGTGTGTCTGCCTGGCTGGCTGCAGGATGCGCTGCCTGCTGAAAGCTTGGTGCCTGGTTGCTCTGTCCCCAGCTGCTGTACCGGGTGTGGTCCCAGCAGGTGGAGGAGCAGAGCTGGAGGAGCTCCGCTTGCAGCGCCAGCGCCAACACCAGGCAAGTGGCTGCGCCTGGCAGGCAATGCAGGCCACTGAAGCAAGCAGGAAGAGAACAGTGAGCAGGAAGAGAACAGTGAGCAGGAGAAAGGAGGAAGAGAGCAGTAAGCAGAAGCAAGGAGGAAGAGAGCAGTGAGTGGGAGCGATCAACAGTGAAAGGACAGTGAGCAAGAAGAAACAGCTGTAGGAGAGCAGTGAGGAACACGACGCCAGCACGGAGCAGAAGGGACATGGTGGGCAAGCCATGGGTGACGGGCTGATGCAAACATTCCTTGGCTGGGCTTAAGCTCATAGCTCATCTACTGTAGTTCCTACAGAGTTGTCAAGAGAGAGCGTGTGAGCTGCTCTAAGCCTAAGATCTGCAAGCTTGCATCCCATGCATGTATATCCATGCTGTGCAGGTGGCCACCTGCTTTCACCGGCTGTGGCTGCAGCACGCGGTACTGCAACACTGGCACCTGGTGCGCCAGCAGCTCTCTGCAGCTCGCCAGGCTGAGCAGCGCAAAGCCTTGCAAGACGGCCAGCAACTGCAGGTGCGAGCAAGCACAAGGCCAGTGTGGATGTCCAGACCAAACCGTAACAGGCTGCTTAAAATAATGGGTGCGGCTTGCTCGTTTGTTGTTAAGAGATGTGTGGAATGTTTTGGGTAGGACCACCATGTCACTGCCACACAAGCATTTCTGCTACTCGCATACATCATCGCCATTCAGCATCATATAGTGGCATTCGCAGCAGCAGTGGACCAGCTTGAACCTAAGTCTTGGTTGCAGGCGGAGCAGCAGTACTGGGAGGTAGCCAGCCGCTTCCGTGTCGCCTATGTCCAGCACTCCGTCCTGCGTGCCTGGCTTGCGGCTGTCAAAGCCGCTGCGCTGGTGCGGGCTGCTGACTTGGACGCCGCACGTCGCAAAGCTTCCATCGCCGGGTTCCTGGCCCGGGTGGCGGGTGGGGCCACTGGCGCTCCGACGAACGACACAGCGCCGCTTGTTGAGACGGACGAGGGGCGGGCGAACGTTTGTCAAGACCCGGGCAGCCAACAGCACTCCAAGCCGGCCTGCTGTGCCCAGCAACCGGTGCAGCCACCGGTACAGCCACCCCACCAGGAGCGCGCACCATTTGATGTGCGAACCAAAGACAAGCTAACAGCTGGGTTGGCAGCAGGGCGTGCCCTGATGCTACGCAGGCAGCAGCAGCAGCAGCTACTGTCAGCGCAGGAGCTAGTGCCTGCACGCCAGCAAGAGGTGCTCCAGCAGCCACTCCAGCAGCAGCTGGAGCCACTGCCTCCGCCGGCAGTCCACCACCTAGCAACAGCTCCACAGGTTGAGGTGACAAGGTCAAACCTGGGGCAATGCAGCAGGGTCAGATCTGTTCCTAGCATGCCACCACCGCCGCTCATGGAGACTGGCTGCACTCAGCAGCCTGCCCACCCTGCCAGCGCACAGCAGCAGGCCACTGGTCCAGCAGGCTATTGCAGCTGGGCCGAAGTGCGACCCATTGGAAACAACAGCTTCTCATGCAGCCAAGGGTGGCAGGCAGGCGACCCTGCTGGCAGCCCAGACGACCCAGCCACCACCAGCTGTGCAACAGCAGCAGGATGCAGTGGCGGGGTCGAGCAACATGCCTGTCTTGATGAGGCGACAGGTCGGGCAAGTATAGCGCCTGGCATCAGGCCGGCCAGCTGCACTGCTGATCTATATGACCCTGGGCGAAGTCAACCAGCAGCAGGCCCTCACTCCATTGGAGCCCTTGCAAGCGCAGCAGCGCACACAGCAGCAGCTGAAACGGCTGCAGCAGCAGCAGTGACAGTGGCCTGCTGTGCTCCTGGTCATCAGCACTCTAGTCTGCCTGTTGAGGCAGGTGCACAGCTGCCTAAGGACACTGGCACAGCCACCGCAGCTACTGCTGCTGCTGCTGTCCCTGCCGCTGTACTTGCTGGAGAGGGGATCCCTGTGGGATCCGCTGTGTCAGACACAGCTGCCCCTGCCAGACCCAACCCTGGCACTTGTGTTCCTGACATGAGCAGAGCACAGCTGGACAGGGCAGGTGCTGGCGGGAGGAGAGGGACAAGCGACAGCTGGGGAAGCACCAGCGTGTGCTCTCACAGCAGCCGTGGGCACCTTTCCTGCTGTCCCAGCAGCGCTGGCAGCAGCAGCAGCGTGTTCGGCGACACAGGCCAGGCCCCGGCAAGTCTGGCGTACAACCAACACGGGGCCGCTGTGGCTCGCAAGCCGACCAGTGCGGCAGATGGCGGCAACAGCTGCAGCGAGCCGTGCAGCCGCACCGCAGCTGGTCCGTCTGCCGCAAAAGGCAAAAGCGAGCACAAGCCAGGCGTGTGGGCCAAACCTGCTCCGACAGCTCCGCGGCCACGTGTGGCGTCACGCCCTACTGTGAGTGGCAGTGGTGTCGTGACGGACCAGATGGCCGCGTCGCTGGGAAAAGGCAACCTGGCCGTCGCTGCGGCCCAAGGCGACGTGACGGCGGAGCGCTTGCTTGCTCAAGCGCGAGCGGCGGCGCAGCGACGGCGGCGGAGTACGCAGCAGGAGGTGCAGGTCGCCATGGAAGCGCTGCTGGCGGAAGCACAACTCCTGGCGGAGCTGCATTACCAACGTGCCTTGCTGCAGCGGTGCGTGGGCTGCCTAATGGGGGCCTATATACTGGCCTGTGTGTGAAGGTGCAGCTTGCATGTGGCATGCAAGGGAGGTATGGTTCATGCAGGGCCTTACGTTGCAACAGTGCGGGTAGTCTGACTTGCTTCCTGGGCCTGGGGCAAGGGGCTTCAGCGGCACCCAACAGCCTTGGTCGACATGCAGACGCCCTAGGCCTGTTATGGTGAGCTGCATGGTTTCAGCTGCCGTGACAGTAGCTGCCTGGTGTTGTGGCTCCAGCAACAGGTGGTGTACGGCGGGCAGGGCAGCAGATTCACAGTACAAGAGGCAGGCTGTGGGGTGTGTCAAGAGGCAGCAGCCTAGGCCTGCAGCGCTTGGGGTGGGAGGAAGGCAGGGCCAGGCCTGCCAGGTGCAGGCTGGGCAGCTGGCATAGAGGAGCAACCAGGGCAGCAGGCTCAGCAAGGGGCAGGTGGAAGGGACGAGGACATCAGGCCATGTTGGCACCTGAGTTGGGTGGCTGGAGACCTTTGAAGTGTGCCGCACCAGCACGCTGCTGCCTGAAGGCCGCTGTCCCTCAGTGGGCAGCGCCAACACATGGTTCAGCAGCGTGGCACCAACTAGCTGCAGGAGCCTGGTGAGAGTGCCCCAGGGGCTCTTGACCAAGCTGCTAGACTCCGCACCTCACCAACACTGCCATGGCCTCACTGCAGGTGTGGTTTGCAGCCATGGCTGCGCTTATGGCGCGCTGAGCAGGCACGCCAGCGAACTGCGGCTTGTCGCTGGGATCGGCGCTGTCTGTGTCTGGCTTGGACCGTTCTGAGGCAGCACGCCTTGCGCCACCACTGGCAGGCAGCTGGGCGCCAAGCCGTTGGCGTGGCATCACAGGCAACCAGGTCCAAAGTGAGTGCATGATGGCCCCGATGAGGATATGACCGCTGGATGGCACATGCACTTCGTACCAACAGCTGAGTGGTCTGTTGTGGGAAATTCATCCAGTCCATCAGTGTTGGGCTTAGGTTGTGTGTTTCCTAACATGGTCAAAGCCAGAAAGGTCCTGTCGTGTAGGTATAGGTCCAAACAAAGCTATTGGTGTGCACTTTGGCGGATTTGCAGGCAAGACTAGCCCGCGCTTGTCTACGTGGCTTGACCCTCTGGTGGCGCGCCCGCTGCTTGGCTCGAGCACGGCTGATGAGGCCGGCCCTTGAAGCGCTGGCGGTGGCGCTGCGCTGGGGCCGACTTGCAGCGAGGGATGCGCGACTCCACGAGCGAGGCCACCGTCTCAGGAGCACGCTGCGCGCTTGGCGGGCTGAAGTCCTGCGTCAGGTGGGCCGCGGCCGCATCCATACTCACGCTGTGTGTAATGATACCCCGCGCACATGCCCTGCGCAGCAAACTCAAACTGAGCTTCCTGGTGCCCGCGCTTCCTGCAGGCCAACGTGCAGCTTGCTTTCGAGCTTGACTTGCTGCACGTGGCGGCGGGGCATCACGCGCGCAGCCTTACACGCATCGGGCTGACCGCTTGGCGGCTCGCGGTGCGACAAGCGGCGGATGAGCGAGAAGCGGAAAATCACAAAGCCGCGACGTGGTCAAAGATCAACAGCTGGCTGCAAGAACATCACGGACGTCGCAGCCATTCCGGCGAGGGTTTGAAGTATGGTGGGACGAAAGACGTGAAGTTGGGGGATATCACACTAAGTGAGCTGCCTCCCCGCCAGCCTCCTGCAAGCAGCATGGCGCCAGCCTTTGCCAGCCTTGCCCTCAATGAGTCTGGCAGGTGCTCGTCCTCCCCCCTCCCTCAGCCTACACTGCAGCATGCCATCAGCACTGTGCACACCAGGCATACAGCAACATGGGCCAGTGAGCTCCTTAGCAGCAAGGGAGGCGGTGGTGGCACTCAGCACCCAGAGGACCTGCATGCTGGGTGCCAGCTGCAGCAAGTGACGGCCTTGGGGAGCTCACTGACTGACTGTCACCTGCTCTCCCTTGCTGATGGCCATGCAACAGCCATTCCTAGCCTGCTGGGCCCCTTGGGTGCAGACCGCCTGCTGCCGCCCCCCCAGCCACGCCCAGGCCCCCTGCAACCAGCCTGGGCCTGGCCAGCTGCAGGCGTGGGTGAAGGGGTCGAGGGGTGGGGCTCAGGGAGGCAGTCCATCTGGCAGCAGCAGGACCCAGGCGCCCAGGGAGCTCCCACCGCACCCGAGCAGGCCAGCTTCCAAGCAGCTACCCAGGGGCAGCCTATGTGTGCACCCGCACTGCACCAGCCTATCACCGCTGAGCAGTGCAAGCACCAGCTGCAAGGTCTTGGCACAGCTGCCAGTGACCGTTGCCCTGAGGCTGGCTCTTCAAATCATGTCCAGGGAGCATGTGGGCTGGGTGGCTCTGATGGCCATTGCAGGCAGGGGCAAGCTGGCCGAACACTGGCCGCTGCAGCACAAGCATTGAGGAGCCAGCGGCTGCAGCGATACATGACACAGAAGCACAGTCAACCGCAGCAGGTGCATAAGGGTGAGCATGGGACGTGAAGTGGCATGGCAGTGTGAGCAGGGATTGCAGCAAGTATAGGGAACAGGGAAGCAGCAGGTGGCTGGTTATAGGAAGGTGGCATGGTGCAGGGGCTTCGTGGCTAAATGTTGGTGTACAAGTTGGGCTGCTCTGGCTCGCTGAGGATGCAATGCCTGCCAGCTGCATAAATGCAAATGGCATCATCCAAACTCATTTTTGCATGTGGAGTCGACGCCAACGCGGCCGCCCATGCCTGAGCGGTGCGCATCACATCACTCCATGCTACGCCATCTCATGTAAGCAACGCTTCTCATACACAAAGCAAACAACATGCACGAGTTGCGGAAACTGCAACCCGGGGCACTGGGCAAGGGCTGGTAGCTGTGCCATGTGGTACATGCAGCTTCCCATCATACTTCCCGTCGTGTGTCGGAGATTGTCATTCATTCATTCATCCCGCTCGCCACGATGCACGCAGTTAAGGAGCAGTTCGTGCTAATCATATACCGTGGCTCCACTTGAGTACCCGAGTCCCACTTGCCTAGCCGAGTATCTTCTCAGCCAAATGGAAACAGCGGGAATGGCGTGTTGGAGTCCGTATTACGCATGCAAACCCGTGAAACTGCAATCCGTGAAATCGGTTGTCCGTGAAAGGATGCCCGTGAGGCGGCAACCTGCCGCCCACACTCCGGGACAAACAGCTACAGGCATCAGTGGAGGCAGCTGGGCGGGCAAGGCAAGCTGCCCGCAAGGCCACACAGACTGCTGCTGCGCACCCCCTGCTGCTGCCCGCCCCCCCTCCTGCTGCCGGGGGCTCAGCCATCATGGCAGACCCTCGCGCTGATTTAGACGATGTGCTCCGTGAAATCGCTGGTCTTGACACGGCTGGTGCTCAATCAGCGCGCATGCCGCTCTTGTGCGGGCTATGCGAGCAGCTGCCGTCGCCAATATACCACGACCCGGCCGGGGGTTGGCCACTAGAGCCCCCCGGAGCCCATGCAATATCGCGGTGAGGTGGGTGGTCGCCAACGCAGCGACGCGACCGGTGCAGCGCTCCAGGTAACCAAAGACAGGTCACCACAGTGTTTCACTGTGGTTCCGATACTCGCACCGGTGCAGGCTGTGGTTGGGTATGCTGTACCCACCACAAAAGCGGCACTTCAATGGCTCTGGGCTGGGATCAGCTAGCGCCAAGCCACAGAAGATTGCTGAGACAGTGGGCAGGTACTACTGCATCCAATACGGCAACAGGTGGGGCTATGGCTTTCCCCTGTCTGCTGATGCCTGCCTGGCCTCTTGAGACCCTCCTCCTGTTCCACTCACAGGCACTATCCAACCCAGAAGCAGACCACAAACTTACAGGTGATCCCTAGCCCTGATACTGAACCACCCCGTTTGCCCCACAACCCAACCAACTGCCGCACCCCACCTGCCCTGCCCTGCTTGTCACTGCCAAGCCCCACCCAGGTCAAAGCCCAGCTATACACAGCGGAAGGGCAAACCCATGCACACCTTTTGTCCATAAGCCTGCCTGCCTTCCTCCACCCTGATCTCTGCTGTCCTCTCCTCTCCTGCTGCAGATACGACTGATCATGTACGATGAAGAAGGCAAGGCGGACCGTGCTGCTCAGTGGCAGCAGCAGCCCCTGCCCTCCAGTTGTGGCAGCAGGCTGCAATGGCACGAGGTGACCTTCAATGCCGACAACCCTGCCAAGTTCAAAGAGATGGCCGGCAAAGTGTTGTGGCTGTGCAAGCCGCAGCTGGCCCTGTTTACTGAGTCATGGCCAGACAGCCCCAAGCGGACCTCAACACCAGGGGCCTCTAGCCCAACTGCCAGGAAGCGAGTCCGCAGGGGCAGCCGAGGCAGCTTCGGGAGCAGCATGGGAGTGGAAATGAGCGCGGAGCTTGACCCCGCTGCATGCCTTGCCCTCTACAGCCAAGGCAGTGAGGAGCTTCAGGTGGCAGCAGCAGCAGCAGTGGCAGCAGCAGCAGAGCTGGAAAGCAGGCGGAAGGCAGCCTTGGCAGCGGCAGCAGTCGTAGCGCATGGGGCTGTGGGTGGTGCTGCTGGTGCTGCTGATGATGATGCAATCGGCGGTGCTGGTGCTGGTGCTGGTGTCACAGGCCTGCATCACCTGCACCAGCCGCCCTCTGCTGGCAGCCTAGCGAGGGGCAGCAGCGACCCCTGCATGGAGGGTGCATGGTACAGGTCAAGCTCAGGCCCATGCCACCTTAGACCCACCTCCAGCTACCCCTCCTACTCGTACCCCTCCCCTGCTGCTGCTGCTGCTGCTGCGCATCCCCTGCTGCTGCCCGCCCCCCCTCCAACTGCCAGGGACTCAGCCATCATGGCAGACCCTTGGCTGTCCTCCACCTGCATGCCTGCTGTCAGCAGCATGGTCGAGCACCATGCTGCTGCATGGGCAGCTGGAGCCCCCCCAGGCTGCCCTGGCTTGCAGCTGGAGACAGAGGCAGTACCCGCTGCCCTTCTCCCGTGCAGCGAGTTGCTGGACATGTCCGGCTGCCTGGCCCCCAGCCTGGCTGCTGCCCTGCCCACCAGCCTGCACCCAGCCTGGGCAGAGGCAGGGCTGTGTGGATTAGGCAGCGAGGGTGCTGCTGATCCTGTTGCTTCTGCTGCAGCACAAAGCAGCCGAGGAGCACGCTTGGGGGGCGCTGGAAGGGAGGCAGCGGCATGCAGTGCAACGGAAGCTGCAGCCCAGGCGGCAGGCAGTGCAGGCCTCAGCTTGGCACTGTCAGCACTGCCACCCCTATCCTACTACGACTGGTTCACAGCTGGGGGAGCAGCAGAGGCCTTGGTGGCGCATGCGGTGCAGCAGCCCACCACCACAAGGCCAGGCACAGGGCCAAGCCAGGCAGCTCCAACTAACCCAACCAACCCTGGTGCCATAGGCAGCCCTGGCGGTGGACAGCAGCAGCAGGAGGAGGGGAGGGGGAGGGGGAGGGGGGTGTTGGGTCCTGCTCTGGGCCCCTTCCTGCCGAGCATCGAACACCTGCGGCTGCTCCTTGCCCATGATGACGCAGATAGCTTGCTCAAGGTTCGCTTGAAGGGAGGGGCGTGCTGCCAGGGCGTGCTGCCAGTCCTGTGGGGTTAGGGTTAGGGTTAGGGTTAGGTGTGTGCAGCAGCAGCAAGGGATCAGGCTGGGGAGCCTGGTGCTGGGTTCAGGAGGCAGGAGGAAGGTGCAGGTGCCCAGCAGTGCCTCTTGGTCTGGGGCAGTTGGTTTGTCTGGTGGTTGGTCAGGAGCGTGGCTTAGGAAGGTGGAGGCATGAGGTGTTTCCCTGTTTGGGTTCATCAAGTACTGCATGGCTCATGTGCCATGGAGCTGACTAACAGAAGGTCAGGCGAAGGATGCAGCGCAAAGAGGTGATTCAGACTTTCAGAGTAGGCTCGTGGTGGGGGATGCCATTGACATGGAGCAGCCAATGAGCTCAGGGGCGTCTGATTAGGCTCGTAACGCATTGTATGACTCATGGTGTCATGGAGCTGACTAGAAGAAGGCAAGGGATGCAGGGCAAGGAGGGTAGTGGGGAAGGAGTTCATTCAGACTTGGCTCTCAGAGTAGGCTTGTGGTAAGGGATGTCGTTTAGAGACAGGAGCCAGTGAGCGCTCAGAGGCATTGAGGACAGGAAGGTAATTTCTCATGCACAGCAGTTTTTGGCAGTACCTAAAGGTACATCTTGACGTCACGTCACACTTCCTTGCCCTGAGCTGGAAAGGCCTCAATGTCCAGCATTGCTCAGGTAGCCGTGACTTGACTAGAGTGCTGACAGCTGCATGCCATGCCACAGCCCCCATGCAGCTGTTGGCTATCCTCGCTCTGTGCTTCCTTACTGCCTGCAGATCATCCCGTGCCTCCCACTGCCGGCCCTGATGAGCCAAAGCAGCCAAGACAGGCAGGGCAGGACCCTGCTGCACCTCCTCACCACGCCCAAGCAGCTGCTGCGGGACATTGACGCTGCCCAATACTACAGTGGGTGGCGGCTGTGGGTCTGCAGCGGTGCCTTTCGCTCTGAAGAAAATGAAAGGAGTGCGCCTGGCATGCTGTCATGCAACTGTGCCTGTTGTTTTGGTGCTTCTCGTTCCAGCTACAGAACACATTCAAGGCTTTTGGAGGCAACCATTTACCGCTGCTGCTGCTGCTGCCGCTGCTGTGTCCTCTGCAGGCTTCCCAGGGACGTGTGGTGGTGTCAGTGATGGTGGGGTGCGCCTGGCCTTGCTGCAGCAGTTGCGCAATCGTCTGGGCGACCCCGACTTTGTGCTGCTGGCCAGCAAGGTGGCTGCATGGTTACGTCACATCACGTCACACCATCTTCACCCTTATCACAACACAATCATAACGACTACCCTACTATGTGAATATGCTACCTCACTCATTCCTAACTTGCACACAGCAGGCCTGGCCTAGCAGCACTTGGAGCCGCTCCCCGTCGTCCCGCATGACTCTACTGCACGCCTGGGTTGCCTGGGCCCCAAGGAATGACCAGCCGGATCCATGCAGTGCTGCTACCTGTTGCTGCTTTGCTCCAACCTGGGCAGCCTGGGTCACACATAAGGAGAAGGGACAGCTTGCGCCCACCCCACCCCACCCCACCCCACCCCACCCCACCCCACCCCACCCCACCCCACCCCACCCCACCCCACCCCACCCCACCCCACCCCACCCCACCCCACCCCACCCCACCCCACCCCACCCCACCCCACCCCACCCCACCCCACCCCACCCCACCCCACCCCACCCCACCCCACCCCACCCCACCCCACCCCACCCCACCCCACCCCACCCCACCCCACCCCACCCCACCCCACCCCACCCCACCCCACCCCACCCCACCCCACCCCACCCCACCCCACCCCACCCCACCCCACCCCACCCCACCCCACCCCACCCCACCCCACCCCACCCCACCCCACCCCACCCCACCCCACCCCACCCCACCCCACCCCTCTTCCTGCACGTGCCAATCTGGGCAGCCTGGGTCTTGCAGAAAGGGAACAGACAGCCAGCATTGCTCCAACCCCACCCCACCCCCTCTCCCTGTGCTGCTCCCCTACACCAGCCCTCTCCCCTGCCGACCCCTGCCGCAGGCCAACAAGCCCAGCTTGTCCAGTGCCCTGCACACCGCCATCCGGCACGCGCGAGAGTGGCAGCAGGGCCACCTGTACGTGGAGCTGCTGCTGGGCCCCGCCCCCCTAGCGCTGCTGCTGCAGTGCACGCAGGCCAGCTACCAGCCCCTGCACTGTGCGGCGCGCTGCAGCGACCCCCAGGCAGCTGACCTGGTGCTTCAACGCATCCTGGCCAGGCTGCGGGAGGCGCACCTGCCTGCCAGCAGAGCTCAGGTGGGGCAACCCCTCTCTGCCGCTGTGCCTGGCCCTCCTCTACGCCCTCTCTCTGCCGCTGTGCCTGGCCCTCCTCTACGCCCTCTCTCTGCCGCTGTGCCTGGCCCTCCTCTACGCTCTTCCTCTGCCGCCGTGCCTGGCCCTTCTCTACCTCTTTGCTCCTCCTCCCTACCTTGTGGCCATTCTTCTGCAGCTGCTGCTTGTCCACCATAGGCCCCTCCTTTCCGTTGCTAATGACCTCAGCTTAGCTAGCTAGCTAGCATCAAGCTGTGAGGTGTGAGCCCGCCCTGCCTGCCTGCCCTGACCACACAAAGGGCTGCGCTGCGCCCAATGTCCCCCATCGCCCCCCTCTCTCCGCCCAATGTCCCCCCTGGCAGCTGTCATCTGTCATCAGACCGCCCAGCTTGCCTGCCCTGCCCAATCCCTCCCTCCCAGAGAGCTGCCCAACCCTCCCTGGGCCCCCTGCTGCCCTGATCTCCGTCCTCTGTCTTCCCTAGCCTCTCCTGGCTCCTGGCTAACCCTGCCCTGCACTCCGCCCAATGTCTCCCCTGGCTGCTCCTGGACCCCTGCCCTGCCCAGGTGGTGCTGTGGGACCATGACGACCCCTTCTACCGTGGCAGCCAGGCCTCCCAGGTGCTGCTGCAGGCGGCTGCGCGGCACCGCCTGCCAGGGCCCCTGCCGCCTGACAGCAGGCGAGGCCAGGTGCACTGCAGCCACACCTACAGCCTGCTGGTGGAGCACCAGGCGCGCAGCCAGGTGGCTCACATCATGGCCCCGCCTCAGTAGGGCAGGAGGGGCGAGCTCACATCATAACCCTCCTCAATAACCCTCCTCAATAACCCTCCTCATAACCCTCCTCAATAGGACATCATGGCCCCGCCTCAGTGAAGAGGGTCAGTCAGGAGGGGCGGGGAGCATCATGCCAGCCTGCCTGTCTGTCCAGGCTGCAGGCTGTAGGCTGCATTGACGGGGTGGTGCTGGCGCCCTCTAAGCAGTAACAACCAGCGCAGGCTGCACTGTGGGTAGTGCGGGCACCCTTCCACACTACACTGCAGCAGGCCAGCATCACTGTGCACGCCAGGCATACAGCAACATGGGCCAGTGAGCTCCTTAGCAGCAAGGGAGGCGGTGGTGGCACTCAGCACCCAAAGGACCTGCATGATGGGTGCCAGCTCACTCAGGCAAATTAGTAACAGCATTTTTGAGATTCAGAGCCTCGGACTTGGTACATAGTCAAATGAAGGCATTGTAAGATTGGGGGTTGAAACTAAAATTCGAGATTTTGCGCGGTTGGTGAGATACGGCCATGCTACAGTACTGTAGAGGTCTACAGTACTGTCGGGGTACCTCGCGAGTACACGAACAGAGCCTCGGACTTGGTACATAGTCTAAAGAAGGCATTGTAAGATCGGGGGTTAAAACTAAAATTCGTGATTTTGCGCGGTTGGTGAGATACGGCCATGCTACAGTACTGTAGAGGTCTACAGTACTGTCGGGGTACCTCGCGAGTACACGAACAGAGCCTCGGACTTGGTACATAGTCTAAAGAAGGCATTGTAAGATCGGGGGTTGAAACTAAAATTCGTAATTTTGCGCGGTTGGTGAGATACGGCCATGCTACAGTACTGTAGGTGTCTACAGTACTGTCGGGGTACCTCGCGAAAGACCACTTACAGTACTGTAGACATCTACAGTACTGTAGACATCTACAGTACTGTAGACATCTACAGTACTGTAGGTACCTCGAGGTACCTCGAGGGACCACTTACAGTACTGTAGACATCTACAGTACTGTAGACATCTACAGTACTGTAGACACCTACAGTACTGTAGACATCTACAGTACTGTAGACATCTACAGTACTGTAGACATCTACAGTACTGTAGGTACCTCGAGGTACCTCGAGGGACCACTTACAGTACTGTAGACATCTACAGTACTGTAAACATCTACAGTACTGTAGACACCTACAGTACTGTAGACATCTACAGTACTGTAGACATCTACAGTACTGTAGACATCTACAGTACTGTAGGTACCTCGAGGTACCTCGAGGGACCACTTACAGTACTGTAGACATCTACAGTACTGTAGACATCTACAGTACTGTAGACACCTACAGTACTGTAGACATCTACAGTACTGTAGGTACCTCGAGGTACCTCGAGAGACCACTTACAGTACTGTAGCCTTTAAGCACTTAGAAGAATTCTGAACATCTCACTTGCATTCAAGGCATCCGTCCAACACTTAGTCGCAGCATCGTGTAGCCGGTGTTGCAGCGATGGCATCGCACGAGGTTACCCATACTCGCAGCCGCATCTAGCCCATACTCGCAGCCACATACTCGGCAATCAACCTCGCGGCCACACAGCTGGTCCACAGATGGCATCGCACGAGGTTACCCATACTCGCAGCCACATCTAGCCCATACTCGCAGCCACATACTCGGCAATCAACCTCGCGGCCACACAGCTGGTCCACAGATGGCATCGCACGAGGTTACCCATACTCGCAGCCACATCTACCCCATACTCGCAGCCACATACTCGGCAATCAACCTCGCGGCCACACAGCTGGTCCAGCAGCGCAGAAGCATACCTGTGAGGCAGCTCGGTGCGAGGATCTCACCTCGCAGCCAGCCTCGCAGCCATTTTCCTCGCAGCCAGCCTCGCAGCCAGTCTCGCATCCAGCCTCGCAGCCAGCCTCGCAGCCAGCATCGCAGCTAGCCTCGCGGCCAGTTTCCTCGCAACGATTCTCCGCAATGAATCGCAAGCATTGATGCACCAACGCAAGGCAGGTACAACGTGTTGTGAGCAGCGAAGAGGCCAGACGGACTATGGTAAGAGCTTAGGACCAAGGTAAGAGCTTAGAAAAGAAAGAAAGAAAACTACTCCGGTACAAACCGGCGTGCATTAAGGGAGGAGCTTCCGCCTGTGGCGCGGCCTGCTCCCACCTCCAAACGTTGGACACAGACTGGACATGTCCCCACCAAGCTGCCCTAGCTAGCACTCAAGGCAAACAATGAGGCATGAGAGGAGCAAAGACTAGTGCACTCGGCAGCTGGACCTATCTCTTCTCCTCGTTGACGAGAGCAATTCCAGCCTTGTCCGCCGGATGTCGCACTAAAAGCTGAAGTTCAGGCTCCAAAAGTCCAAACTTCAGCTGTCAGCCAACGTCCCGCGTTGAGGTAGCTCTGCTCCCTCCTTGACGACGCCAGCAACTCCACAACAGCTCGATGGCCCGCAGCGGTCGTGTGCGGCACCCGGACCTCATTTGTATTCCGCTGGACAAAGCGGTGCCCGTTCAAGCCTGGGAAGGCTGTCCCGTTGCATCCCAATTTATATACCGCTGGGTGCGGTGGTGAGGTAGCTTAGCCAATCCGTGCGACCGAAGTCAACGCGGATTGTTACCAGGGCCACCGCGTGGAGGTGCCTCACCGCCAGCCCCGTAAGAGCTTAGAAGGAGCTAGCATTGCGCAGCATAGCCCTTAGTATCCAGCCTAACCGCTACCACACCTGGTTGCTGCAGGTCTTACAATCACGCCTAGTACCCCCCTGATTACCACCCCCTCCCAGTCCCCCTCACCACCACCACCACCACCACCACCACCACCACCACCACCACCACCACCACCACCACCACCATTTCATCACCTCCCACAACGTTCCCACTGTTGCCTCCCTTGTGTTGCAGCCCAGCCCAGCCCAGCCCAGCCCAGCCCAGCCCAGCCCAGCCCAGCCCAGCCCAGCCCAGCCCAGCCCAGCCCAGCCCAGCCCAGCCCAGCCCAGCCCAGCCCAGCCCAACCCTACTCTCCCACACTGCACTTCCTACTGAGGTGAGGACAAAGGAAGGTGGGTTGTAATGGAGGGCTGCTACACCTGCCCCTCCATCTGCAAGCTCTACATCTCCCTACTCTATTGGTGAGTGCATCCGGTACCCATGTCCAATGTTTGCTTCCGTTGACAAATCGTCACACCGTTGCCGCAGGTCTTGTGCGCCTACACCCGAGACTATCAATGCCCTCCCCACTTCTCTCGCCCTCCCCATGGACCTCCCCTTCCCTTCCCTCCCCTTCCTCCCCTTCCTCCCACACACATATACACCACACCCCAACAAAAGGTGAGTGCAGGTACGTGGCAACCTGTACCCACCTTAACCGCTAGCATGCCCCTTGTCCCGCTGCAGGATTGATCGTCACACCCTTCCCCATCCCCTTTTCCTCCCCTTTCCCACGCCCACCACCAACGCCCAGCTTGTCGTCCCTCCACTTCCACCTCTACCCACCCCCCACTTCCCCCCTCCCCGTCACCTCTCCCCTGACATCCCAGCAGCCAGGAGAAAGCCCACCCCACCCACCCTCTTCCCACCCCTCCCTTCCCCCTCTCCCTCCCTCTCCCCTCCCATACTTGTCAAGCCTCCTCTTCCCCTCTCCCACCCTTCGATTGACGCGGCATCGCAACCCCCACCTCACCCCACATTCCCTTCCCTACACCCTACACTCCCCACCGCAGTCCCACCCCACTGGCGCATGGGATATGTTGCCTGGTGTGAGCAGGTAGGAGGCCAGGAGGACCACAAAGGTAAGGCCACGGTGATAGCTAACACAGTGCCCAGCCTGGTCACCCTACCGCACGTGCACGCCCCTTGGTTGCAGGTCTAGTGGGCACCTCCCTTCCACTTCCCTTTCCCCTACACAACCACCCCCTCCCAATTCATCCTCCCCCGTCCCCGCCCCCGCCCCCGCCCCCGCTCCCTCCCCCGCCCCCACCCCCACCCATGCCCCCACCCACCCCAACCCATGCCCCCAACCCATGCCCCCACCCACCCCAACCCATGCCCCCAACCCACCCCACCCCCGCCCAGCCCAACCCGGTTGAGCCTCCCGCCTCCCCACCTCCCGCCTCCCTGCCTCCCGCCTCCCCGTCTCCCGCCTCCCTGCCTCCCACCTCCCGCCTTCCACATCTACCCCCCCTCCCCGCCTTCACTCTTCCACTCCCCCCCCCTTCACTCAGCAGCCAAAAGGTAGGTAGGTGCTACAGTGCCCCTACTATATCTGCTGCTGCTGCTGCCCCCCTACTGCTGCTGCTGCTGCGCCCCTGCTGCTGCTGCTACGCCCCTGCTGCTGCTGCTGCCCCCCTACTGCTGCTGCTGCTGCCCCCCTACTGCTGTTGGTGCTGGCCCCCTGCTGCCGCTGCTGCGGCGCCCCATGTTGCTGCTGCTGCCCCCCTGCTGCTGCTGCTGCCCCCCTGCTGCTGCTGCTGCTGCCCCCCTGCTGCTGCTGCTGCCCCCCTGCTGCTGCTGCTGCTGCTGCTGCCCCCCTGCTGCTGCTGCTGCTGCCCCCCTACTGCTGCTGCTGCTGCCCCCCTGCTGCTGCTGCTGCTGCGCCCCTGCTGCTGCTGCTGCCCCCCTGCTGCTACTGCTGCTGCGCCCCATGCTGCTGCTGCTGCCCCCTTGCTGCTGCTGCTGCCCCCCTGCTGCTGCTGCCCCCCTGCTGCTGCTGCTGCTGCCCCCCTACTGCTGCTGCTGCTGCCCCCCTGCTGCTGCTGCTGCCCCCCTGCTGCTGCTGCTGCCCTGCTGCTGCTGCTGCTGCCCCCCTACTGCTGCTGCTGCTGCGCCCCTGCTGCTGCTGCTGCTGCCCCCCTGCTGCTGCTGCTGCCCCCCATGCTGCTGCTGCTGCCACCCATGCTGCTGCTGCCTACAGTACTGTAGGTGTCTACAGTACTGTAGGTGTCTACAGTACTGTAGGTGTCTACAGTACTGTAGGTGTCTACAGTACTGTAGGTGTCTACAGTACTGTAGGTGTCTACAGTACTGTAGGTGTCTACAGTACTGTAGGTGTCTACAGTACTGTAGGTGTCTACAGTACTGTAGGTGTCTACAGTACTGTAGGTGTCTACAGTACTGTAGGTGTCTACAGTACTGTAAATGTCTACAGTACTGTAGGTGTCTACAGTACTGTAGGTGTCTACAGTACTGTAGATGTCTACAGTACTGTAGGGGTCTACAGTACTGTAGATGTCTACAGTACTGTAGGGGTCTACAGTACTGTAGGGGTCTACAGTACTGTAGGTGTCTACAGTACTGTAGGTGTCTACAGTACTGTAGGTGTCTACAGTACTGTAGGTGTCTACAGTACTGTAGGTGTCTACAGTACTGTAGGTGTCTACAGTACTGTAGGTGTCTACAGTACTGTAGGTGTCTACAGTACTGTAGGTGTCTACAGTACTGTAGGTGTCTACAGTACTGTAGGTGTCTACAGTACTGTAGGTGTCTACAGTACTGTAGGTGTCTACAGTACTGTAGGTGTCTACAGTACTGTAGGTGTCTACAGTACTGTAGGTGTCTACAGTACTGTAGGTGTCTACAGTACTGTAGGTGTCTACAGTACTGTAGGTGTCTACAGTACTGTAGGTGTCTACAGTACTGTAGGTGTCTACAGTACTGTAGGGGTCTACAGTACTGTAGATGTCTACAGTACTGTAGGGGTCTACAGTACTGTAGGGGTCTACAGTACTGTAGGGGTCTACAGTACTGTAGGTGTCTACAGTACTGTAGGTGTCTACAGTACTGTAGGTGTCTACAGTACTGTAGGTGTCTACAGTACTGTAGGTGTCTACAGTACTGTAAATGTCTACAGTACTGTAGGTGTCTACAGTACTGTAGGTGTCTACAGTACTGTAGATGTCTACAGTACTGTAGGGGTCTACAGTACTGTAGATGTCTACAGTACTGTAGGTGTCTACAGTACTGTAGGTGTCTACAGTACTGTAGGTGTCTACAGTACTGTAGGTGTCTACAGTACTGTAGGTGTCTACAGTACTGTAGGTGTCTACAGTACTGTAGGTGTCTACAGTACTGTAGGTGTCTACAGTACTGTAGGTGTCTACAGTACTGTAGGTGTCTACAGTACTGTAGGTGTCTACAGTACTGTAGGTGTCTACAGTACTGTAGGTGTCTACAGTACTGTAGGTGTCTACAGTACTGTAGGTGTCTACAGTACTGTAGGTGTCTACAGTACTGTAGGTGTCTACAGTACTATAGGTGTCTACAGTACTGTAGGTGTCTACAGTACTGTAGGTGTCTACAGTACTGTAGGTGTCTACAGTACTGTAGGGGTCTACAGTACTGTAGATGTCTACAGTACTGTAGGGGTCTACAGTACTGTAGGGGTCTACAGTACTGTAGGTGTCTACAGTACTGTAGGTGTCTACAGTACTGTAGGTGTCTACAGTACTGTAGGTGTCTACAGTACTGTAGGTGTCTACAGTACTGTAGGTGTCTACAGTACTGTAGATGTCTACAGTACTGTAGATGTCTACATTACTGTAGGGGTCTACAGTACTGTAGGTGTCTACAGTACTGTAGATGTCTACAGTACTGTAGGTGTCTACAGTACTGTAGGTGTCTACAGTACTGTAGGTGTCTACAGTACTGTAGGTGTCTACAGTACTGTAGGTGTCTACAGTACTGTAGGTGTCTACAGTACTGTAGGTGTCTACAGTACTGTAGGTGTCTACAGTACTGTAGGTGTCTACAGTACTGTAGGTGTCTACAGTACTGTGGGTGTCTACAGTACTGTAGGTGTCTACAGTACTGTAGGTGTCTACAGTACTGTAGGTGTCTACAGTACTGTAGGTGTCTACAGTACTGTAGGTGTCTACAGTACTGTAGATGTTCTATAGTACTGTAGGTTCCTTCCCCCCATGCATCCTTAACCCCCATGCCCCCTTCGCCCCCATGCAGGAACAACTCAATGTAGCCCAAGCTCGTTTGCTACCCCGACAGTGCTATGCAAATGCGCTGACAACAAAGCGTGCCTATGTTGCCGAGCCCAGCATTATTCAGCCTCTAGGGTTAGGTATCGACCCTGAGACCAGCCCTTGCAAGAGTCAGAGCCCTTGCCCATACCATGCATGCAGTGATTGGCAGGAGCACAAGTGGTGATGTAATGATGTAGGCTAAGAGTCATGATGTAATGATGTGAGGTTAGATGTAATGATGGATGGTTGAGGGCCAACCGCAAACAACTTTTGAGGCAACCTCTGCCGCACTCGATATTACACGGGAGGGTGCGGTGCACGAGGTTGTTGTGATTGCGGGGCATCATCAACATCCACAGCTTTGCGGGAGCTTGCAAGCCGAGGTACCCAGTACAACCGACAGAACGGACCTAGCTTGCGATAGAGACGGGCCCCGGCCTTAGACCTTACACATATGTATGTAGCCCCCTATGGCGACCTTATTGCGTGGACACAACTTTCGGCACAAATACCCATATCGAGCTTGCGGGCCTGCGCTTCGACGCCTCTCACTAGTTATAGCACGCAGAGGCTGACGGTGCAATCGCGGTAGCAAATGGTGGTTTGAATGTGGAGAACAGCATGGTACCCTATTTACAAGAGGCCTTGTCAAATCTGACCTACAGTACTGTAGATGTCTACAGTACTGTAGACACCTACAGTACTGTAGGTGTCTACAGTACTGTAGACATCTACAGTACTGTAGACATCTACAGTACTGTAGGTACCTACACTCCAACTGCTCACATACTCAGAATTTCAACAAGCGTCAAGTGGCGTTGGAGTCGCAAGGACAATCCGAGGCGAACCGCATCAAAAAACTACCCCCCTAGGATGACGAATATCCGCACTAATTTGCCTGTGTGCTGGAGCAAGGAATGGCCTTGGCGAGCTCACTTACCAACGGGGTGACTATTTGTGACCTGCTGACTCTAACAACGCCAAGTTTAATCACTGACGGCCCCCTGCTTTCCCTAGCTGATGACCCTGGCCACATGGCCCTCCGCGGCCTAGTATCGGTACTAGTGCTGCCCACCCTGCAGTATGCAGCTGCTGCATCGTGGGCTCTATACCATTCATACACTACAACCCACTGATGATCGAAGAGGCCAGGCTGGGCCATGTTGCCCGCATGCCCCACCCTGTCATTCTGAAGCAGCTGCTGTTCGCTACAGAGCCCAAAGCACGGCTGGGCAGGCAGAGCAGGCCGACAGGGCGCTACGCAGGTCCTAGGTGGCGTGCTCCTGACCTAGAACCGCCTGACCAAGGCGTCAGTGTAGGCCGGTACGGGTTGTGCCAGGGCCATAAGGCCTAACAGGCCCCTGGGTGGCATGCAATGGGACTGTGTCACTGTGTGGTTACCAAACACTGGTAAACGTACAGCGTGTATCCGTATGCTTGATCTGCACATCTTGGGGTACAGTCAGTGCAGTCCTACTATCAGGGGTCGTTTACCAGGGGTCAGTTGCGCGTGTCGGAGACCAGGGGCTGCCACACTAGCACATTGGCACGACATTGGCCTCCAAGTGCGGCAGGCGGGTACCAACAATAGTGGTAGCAACAGTAATAGCGGGCATGTCTAGAAGAGTGTGGGACGGATGACACACCAGACATAGGCAGAGGGTGTCAGGTCACCTCTATCAATCGCCACGCAGGCCCTAGGTGGTGTGCACCTGGTCACCCCCGCCATTGGCCCCGCAATTCACTTTTTGACACCGTCTTTGATCCGCTGCATGTAATTCTTTCACCGTTGGGCTCTACATCTTAGAACGGTGTCGCTAGCAGGTTAGGCCCTCTTTTGTCGATTGTACTTCATTGTCTCGACGACTTAATTAGCTTCGCAATGTAATTCTCTATCTGTTTATATGCGTGTCGCAACAGGAGAGATGAAATGGTGGCCCGAGGCATTTCCGTGCCGAGCAGCCTTTGCTGCCGTCGGACTTGCAACTCGCGAATACATCCCAGGTAAGCACGGGGTGCTGTTTCTTAGTGCGTCGTGCATACGATGTCAACACATGCAACCAAATCTGCTGACCTGCACAGGTGCTTCGCTGATTTAAGGATCAACACCAAACCCACACCAGCCCAAGGGCTCCCAAGCAGCAGTGCAGCAAGGGAATCAGACCTTGAAAACAATGCCTTGGAGGTGAGTAAACTTGTAATACACGCCACCTTGATTAGGTCAGTTTGATGTTCACTCGCACACTCCCGTAACGCATGACAGGCATGAATAGCTAAGGGTAGCACACAACAGTCACCTGCCCGACTTTCATCTGTTATTATTTATTATAAACGACGCTACGCCTCAATATGTTTAGCAAGCATGTTTATGTGTTTATATGCACCAGAAGCAACAACCCCCTCCCCCCTCCCCACCCCGGCAGCTGCAAGGCCTGCCCCTGGAGCAACAGCCTCCTCCCCGCTCCCTGCCACACTCACTACATGGCCAGACCCTGGAGCAGCAGCCCCCTCCCCTCCCTGCCCCCAAAGCTGGATGACCAGCACCAGGATCAGGTTTCTCCCCGCCCTCCCCCCCGCCTCCCCCCCCGCCTGGGCATAGGCAGCAAGGGCTGCAGCATGGGCAATGGCTGCAGCCAACATTGCCCCCCTCCCTTCCCCGGCCCTCTCCTCCAACCCCTCCCCAACAGCCACAACAACCCCCTCCCACCTTTACTGCTCTCAAGTACGTAGTTGGGGCTGTGCTTGAAGCTATGTGTCAGGTGCCAATGAAGTGGTCTACAACCTGTGTAATGTGTCTTTTCTTTTGCAGGTGTTGGCAATGTGGTGCCCTACAACAGCCCGGAGGCTACCCTCAGGTCGACCATCACCAGCCAAAGAAGCCAGTCAGCCTGCCAGGAGCACCCCAGCCACAGTTTGACAATGAGGCAGAGCTTGCCTTGGTAGCACAGTTCCAGGAGTGAAGTGGTCTACAACTTGTGTAATGTGTTGTTGTTTTGCAATGAAGTGGTTTCAAGTAAATCAAAGAATGAGTTGCGTGACATGTGCCTGCTGAAGTTGAGGGAGAAGGTTGAGGCACCACGGCACATGTAACACTGAAAGCCAGAGCCATCCCGAGCCATCCCGACAACATAGTGCCAAGTAATGATGTAGCGCTGTAATAAGGCAGCTTACATTTGCATAGAGTCATGCCGCAACGTAAGTGCGGCAAGGGGTGCCAGCTGGCTGACTTGTGCGCATAATCACGAATTATATGCTCCATGCACTGACATGCAAGCAGGCGTACTGCACTTGTGCCGTTGGCTTACGGCGTGCGTAGAAGGATTGCCAGCCTCGCCTTATGATGTGCGTGAGTCTTTTAGGAGCGGAATAAACAGTTCAGGTTTGGGCGGGCGCCGATCTGAGCTAGTGTTTTGCGGCTGCTGGGTGTCGCATACGCCTGTTACACCCGACTGCGTCAAAACTTTGTCGCGAGCTACACGGAGATTTGCGCCCCAGACCGTCTCACAATGGCGGGGGTGACCACCTGACCTGGAACCGCCTATCAATTGATGCCACTCAGATGCTGCTTAGATCATCAGATCCCACATCACCAGTCAGACTCAGTTAAACAACGCATACACCGAGGCATGATCTACAGTAATGTAGCATGAAAACCCTATAATGGTGTGAATACCCTGTAAATACCCTAACCCTAAGCGCAACGGCATTTGATATTTTCAAAATAGTTTTCTTGAAAGATATGTTTTGTTTTCTGCAAACTACTATCTATCGAAAGTTCAGCCCGATCGGACAAGGTCGGTAAGATGCAGGGACGAATGCAGGGATTAAGTTCTATGAGTGATACTATACATATACATATACATACACTATACATACAAGACCCACGGAAAAAGCTGAACGCTTGCGTTGTGCGGTTTTTCTGCGTGCGATGGCGACAGCTTGGACCACTGAACGCCCCTCCTTTACCTGGTTGTGGGAGGACGAGACCTTCGCCGACGCAACTCTTGCATTTCGCCTTGCGGACGAGGCCGCCAATGCAGCCCAATACACTGCGCTGCCAGTGCATCGCGCCGTGCTCGCGAGCAATAGCGAGTACTTTAGGGCGAGGCTTTTGCGCTGGGCGGATAGCGACCCGGAGGACGCTTCAAGCATCGAAGACTCGCCAGCAGCCAGCAGGTTCCGGTGAGAACGAAGCTGGCAAGGGGAAAGCTACCATGGCGTCTAGCGCAGGGTTGCATGGGATCAATAACCACTGCCTCACTGAGTCCTGATAGCCCAGAGTACAACTGACGCAGGGGTACAAGAAAGCTGCGAATTACAAGGTGCAAGAGGGCTTCAAGGTACACAAAGGCACAATTAGCACTGATGAAGAAACCAACCATCAACGAGCAGGGCCCTACCCAGCTCAATCAGCCAGGAAGACATTTGACAGTCAAGGAAACATTTGACAGTCAAGCCGAGTGCGACGCCGCCCGACTGGTGGTGCGCTGCATGTATATAGGAGGGCTGGCTGAGGGGATGGAGGACCCCTTAACGTTGGCCATGGTGAGCGCAGAAGTATTCGGCCCATGGACATGGAGGGTTGCAGTGATGGAATGATGCAATGTTAAAGGCGCATGCGTCACTCACATGCCCATACACATTACATTTGACTCTACTCTTTTCTGAATGGTTGGCGGCACTCTGGTTGGATGGCGATCTGATGCACACCCCAGCACGGGCACTCCACTAGGGCAGCTGAGAAATAGCACAGTATGGCAGTTGCACTTGCAGTTGGCTATGGTAGGCAGCAGTGATGGGGGGATGCTGTCACATAACCTCAGGTTCAGTGACAAGGTGACACTGCACTGCTGCACACAGGGTAGGCTAAACCATGTGTCCATGCACTCAGCATGTGTACCTAACCATGCTGCCTGCCATTGCAGGTATGTCGAGTTGCGGAGCGCTGGGCCTTCCCCTCCCTTGCCAGTAAATGCCTGCAGCAGCTGGTCAGCTTGCCACCACTACAGCTTCCAATGCAGCAGCTGGTGCAGGTGCTGCAGACCCTGCCTGACAGCTGCGCCCTGCTGCCTGAGCACCCGCAGTGGCAGGAGCGAGTGCACACCTCCACCGTCAAAACGTATGGGGATGTCCATGCCATCATCACCAGCGCCCAGCTTAGAGCTCAGCTCCAGCAGCTGCCATTCATGGCGGTGCAGCAGTGGGCAGGCAGCAATGAGTTGACCGTGGACAGTGAGAACAGCGTGGTGGAGCTGCTCAGCCTGTGGATGGCTGGGCCGGGTGGTCAGGCCTGCTCTAAGACCAACAAACAACAGCTGTCCTGCCTGGTGCGGGTGCAACACCTTAGCCCAGGTGGGTGCCACCGCCTTCACTCCCCTGCACACCTGCATGGACACCTGCTGCTGCCATGCCAGCATACCAGCATGCTGAACACCTGCAGTTGCAACATGCCAGGGAGTGCAAGAGAAGGCATGCCAGTAGCTGGGCAGTAAGCAAGCTACGCCGCCTCTACCTGCTTGCCTGCCCCCCTGTGGCCGTGAGCAGCCTATGTGCAGGGCCGTCTTCTTGATCTACGCTGGTTTGACATCCCAGGAGCATCCACTTCAGTGATTTCAGCTGCAGCCTGCTGCGGGTTTGGCATGTCAGGTGTGTTGAACAAACCCCCACCAGCCTGGTCTGCACCGCCGCGCAAGCAGCTTGGATCAGCTGAGTTGTTGCAGCGCACCACTATCCGCTGGGACGTGCCCCAACAGCAGCTGGCTGACCTGCTGGCCAGCAAAGACCTGTCAGCACGGGTGGCATCACAGCCAGTGTACCATGCGGGATGTGGCTGGAGACTGTTACTGAACCTGGTTAAAAGCGATGTGGAGGAGGGCGAGTCAAGCTTCACACTAGGCTGCTGGGGTGAGCTGTGCACCTATGCCGAGTGCGAAGGGCACCCCCTGGGGGCCAGGCTGCTGCATGGCGCACCCATGAAGTATGCCATCATAGAGGACGCAGGATCCGGGTTCAAGCTGGCTGCATCTCTTTCTCGTGCGACTGGCATCTGGCTGAAGGATGCCCGTGGCTACACTTCCTTCCTAGGCAAAAGCATCAGCAAAGCCGTAGACTTTGTGCCCTTCCTCGTCAACGGTTGCCTGCAGATCACCGCCACCTTCCAGGTCCTGCACAGGCCAGGTCAGCCATAAGGCCCGGCATGCTGTCAGCTCCTCAAAGTGTTGCCGAGGCCAAAGTAGTGCATTGCCGTGAGGAGCAGTTCATGTCATGGTCCCAACTCCATGCACAGTGTCCAGCGCCAGTTGCGCAGGCAGCAACCATGACATGCACAGCACCATAGGCAGGGGTAGGAGAGGCTGGAGGACTGGGTTTGCATCAAGGGAGGCATGGTAGCTTAGGGTGAGCCCCCTTGCTGTCCTCCAACCAGCACTGGGCTTAGAGCTGGGAGCCAGCGGCTGCAGCGTTACATGACACTGAAGCACAGCAGAGCACTGCCCACATACAACAGCCAAACAGTATGCCGGGCCCTCTGGCGCCTTCACCCTAGCACCAAATGATGATAAGTTGGTGGAAAGCTGTTGATGTGCACTTGCTACAGCTTCACCCTGCTGAGTGGCTGTTGCAGTTGCAGTTGGTCTGTTGTTGCATTGCTAGCCACGTGATGCAGTCCTGACTGCACCCTGCTCCGACCCTAGCTTTCTTCCTGGGGTCCAGCATGCACCCTAAGAGAGAGGAGAGAGAAATAGCATTAGCACTATAAACAAGGGGGGTCGGATGGTGTTGGCATGGCCGGGCTTCAACTGCCTGCATACCTGCCTGCTGCTGCTCCTGTTGCGCAACCGTTCCCACATTCCCATGCCCAGCAGGTCCAGCCACCTGCCCGACTGAGGGTGCCGATTGTAAGGGTTCAGATTCAGCACCTACCACTACCACTACCCGCACTACCACCAGTGTGATCTCAACCCTCTTGAAGGTTTTTGAGGATGTGCAATTCCCAGGAACGGGGTCCGGCTGCTAGCCCGACACTCGCTCATGCAAGTGGTGCGCGCACCTAGGCCTGTGGATGGCGAGGCCCGAACATGGTCAGCATGCAACCCAACCAACTCATCGCCAGTAATGATTTCAGGACTGCGTTCTTCTCTCTTTATTGAGCGTGTTGGCTACAGGAATTTGGCTGCTATCGCACTGAGGTGGTAAGCTGATCACAACAACAAAGCGGGGCCGGGCGGGGCGGGGCAGGAACAAACGTCTCAAAGCACAGCACCTAGCAGCACATTGACTCTATAGAAACGATAAAGCACCACCCAAAATGTACTGAGTGAAATGCACTTCACTTGAGCTTTAAACTGAGCAAGGCCAAGGCCAGGACAAGACAAACACATATGTTAGCCTCCAACATGGCAGTCATGACAGCAGTAGCTTAAGAATAGCCGGGTGAGGCTGGTGACCCTTGTTCCTGACCTTTGCAAAAGTCTAGAAACCATGTAGGGGGAGGGCGGCCTAGCTCTAGCGGCGTAAACCAACATACAGGTTATGTGGGAGCCATGTCACGAGTATGGCAGATGGGATCCCCGCGGAATACAGTGCAATTCAAGTGCTTAGCTCACTGGATTGTTGTGTTACAGGCACTGGCTCAAAATACAGATGCAAGCCCAACACCTGCCCAGGTGTATCCATGCAGTTGCATGGCATAGACAGCACACGCCTGTTGCAAGAGAGCACTGCACATAAGGAGCGCCTACCACCGTCTAAACCCCACCCCCCAAGATGTGTGACACTGACACGAAAGAGCTGTCTACTTCTGCTCCTCTTGGACCAGGGACTCCACTCGCAGCAGCACGAAGCCCAGAGCAAGGCCCTGCAAGCAGATAACATGCTCTGCTTTATGGCTTATGACAACATGCAGCCTGGTTAGCCAGCTGGACATGGTCAGCTGCTCCACAGGCAGCTGTGCGCAAAGCTGTGCACACCGTCTAGCTTAGATACTTGCAGCAGTGAATGGACAGCAGCAAGGGTTTCAACGTAAGGTGTAGGTCCTGAAACTCATGCTGTATTTGTAAAACCTCGCAGGCAAATGCATATGCTGGTCACTGAGTGAGCAGATAAACTGAGTCTCCTGAACCTTGATGCAAGCTGGGTCGATGCAGCAGCTCACCACGAGGGTCATGGCCACCATGGTCAGCGCGGTGCCAGTAATGAAGCTGGCCTCGCTAGCAATCTGTGCGACCTCCATTGGCGAGGCACGAGTAGCAGTCTTGCTAGCGGGGCTAGTGCTGGGAGCAGGGGCTGCTGTCTTGCGCAGAGACATCCTGCGCACGAGTATCAGCAGGCCGGCAAGCAGGGGTGCAAAAGTGCCACAACTTCGACTGAAGCTGGTCGATGTTTCGCCGACGTGTTCCACGATGGCACAACGTGGAGTAACAAGGGAGCATTGAGGTATGTTGCAACGCTGTCGTGCTGCACAACGCAGAATGACAGCGATGCCCATCTGCCTCGTCCAGACATTGTGCCGCAGCAGGGTCATGTGGGCCTGGAGGGTCTGGGTCAGGTGTGGGTGGACGGATAAGGCGACTGACCTGGTGGCAGTCCTGCTGGTGGCAGAGACCTTCACGCCCGCAGGTCGTGAGCCGCTGGCAACGAAGGAGGAAGTAGCGGAGCGGACGATGGCTGCCATTGCGTGGTGTGGATGCTACGAGCAGGAGATGGAGATGGGCTGCTGGTATGAACACGCTGAGGAGCACCTGGTATCAGCAACGTCGCCCGTTTAGAGCTTTTCCGCAGGAGTGAGTGCTGCATGCGATCTTGAAATCATTCCACGGACAGCTAATGATTTTCATCGACATGTTTGTCTTTCTTCTTGAGCTATCAGCTTACAAGGATGCGTATGACAATGTCAAGACAAGCGCACTTGACGCCGGAGGCTTGGCCACTGGCTACATTTACAGCACATGCACCTGTACCTTGCGTTCAGGGCTGTGAAGACGAAAAGACTAAACTGTAGACGAACAGACGAAAAGACGGATTGTCTTTCGTCTGCAGACGACGTCTTGTCACAGCCCTGATTGCGTCCCAGCCCAAATAGTCCCCAACCCTTCAAAGCTCCGACAAGTTCATACAAGTGCTGTCACACGCCTTTAGCCCGCCAATTTAGCAGGGGGTCCTCGTCAGCCCCATCCACCCCATCTTCGTCCTCCTCATCAATCTGCAGCTCCAACAAGGTGTCCAGCACACGCCGCCGTTTAGCAGCAGGAGCCAGACTGCTCAGCACAGCCCCTGCTACCCCGGGCGCCACAGTGCTGACCTCCAGCAGCTCCTCAGCCACTGACAGCGTCTCATCAGGCGGCTCTGATGCCTCTGCTGCAATGACAGGGGCAGCGAGCTCCTTGCGCTTCTTCAGTTCCTCAAGCCGCTGCATGCGTACCCTGGATCCATGCCACGGGCCAGGCAGTATGAGCTGCTTGTGGATGAGAGCAGCACCAACATGGCGAACATGGCCCTGTGGCAATGCCCACTGGTGACCACCCTAACCTCCATGACCATGGCCGTTCAGTTTGCATGCTTAGCACTTACAGGGGCACGCTTCAGGTGGACATTGGCTTTCTGGGTTGACATGAGTGATGGGCCCACACTCTGCACCCCTGGTCGCTGGCTAGCAGGGCAAACAAAGCTATGCTAGTATCAGTGCTATGGTAGTGCTATGGGAATGTTGTGCCAGTGCTATGCCAGTGCCAGTGCTTTGCCCAGTGCTATGTAGAGGAGGGTGCTTGTCGAGGAGGGTATGGCTGAGGGCAGCACCCTTAAATTAACAGTAAGGCCAGTACCAGATGCATATGGCAGCAGCACTAGCAGGGACAGTGCAACACCCACAGCATCCTGCCAGCCGCATGTGCATCACAATGGCCAGCACCAGCTCAAGCCTTCACCCTGCAGTGAGGCCCTGGCAGCCAATGGCTGACTAAGCAGTGCACCAGCCCTCTGCGACATCACCCTTGCACTGACCCTGGCAGTGCACAGCCCAAGGGGAGTCTCAACCCAGAGCTGAGGCCACCCCCCTTGCCAGGCTTCAAGCACGTTGGAAGGTGCATGCAGTACACTTGCCAGTGCTGACATATGCTGGATGCAACAGCCTTACATATGATCCATTTGCAAGCTGTCCGCTGAGGTAACTCCTTACCTGCTTCAGCTATCCCCAACAATACTGTACACCTCGCAAGGCATCTACTCACAGTCATGGACACAAACGAACCTCTCAGCTTCCCAGATGGGCATGGTATGAGTGGTCTGCCTGGTGGCTTGCATGGGGTTGCTTGCTGGCAAGGGTGTGTGAAAGGGTAGGCACAGGCTAACTTAAAGCCATCACCATATTCACAGCATGCTAATAGGGCAGCAAAGGCACAAGGCCTGCAGTGTGTTAACACACCTGTGTCAGTGCTGGCAGTGCGCACAAGGAGCAGCAGCAGCAGCAGCAGCAGCAGCAGCACTCACCACTGAACAAAGTCTTCACGTTCCCGCCGGTCCTCCGCCTCCTCCTCAGCCGCGTCAGCCTCCAGAGCCGCCGCCGTCTTGAGCTCAGCCTCCAACATCTGCTGGAACTCCTGTGGATAGGGTGGGGTAGGGTGGTGAGGTGTGGTGTGGTGTGGTGTGGTGTGGTGGGGTGGGTGGGGTGGGGTAGGGTGGGGTGGGGTGGTGTGGGGTGGGTGGGGTGGGGTAGGGTGGGGTGGGGTGGGGTGGGGTGGGGTGGGGTGGGTGGGGTGGGGTGGGGTGGGGTGGGGTGAGGTGTGGTGTGGTGTGGTGTGGTGTGGTGTGGTGTGGTGTGGTGTGGTGTGGTGTGGTGTGGTGTGGTGTGGTGTGGTGTGGTGTGGTGTGGTGTGGTGTGGTGTGGTGTGGTGTGGTGTGGTGTGGTGTGGTGTGGTGTGGTGTGGTGTGGTGTGGTGTGGTGTGGTGTGGTGTGGTGTGGTGTGGTGTGGTGTGGTGTGGTGTGGTGTGGTGTGGTGTGGTGTGGTGTGGTGTGGTGTGGTGTGGTGTGGTGGGGTGGGGAGTGGGGTGGGGTGGGGTGGGGTGGAGTGGGGGTGGGTAAAGTGAGCCAAGGCGGGGTAGGGTGGGGGCAGTTGAGCACATGGCTCAAGGCACAAGCTACAGGGGCCACAGGGCCCAGGGTGACAGCTATGTGGGGCACACATCTCAGGGCCCCGTGTGCAGGGCCTGTGGTTTATGGCCGCACACAGACCACTTGGCTTGCATGCTCACCTGGAACTCGTGCTCCTTCTGCTTAGCATCTGGCAGTTTCACCCCTCGGGCCTTAGCATCGGCCTCTTTGTCACTGAAGAAGCCCTGGGGCAGGGATGCTGCTGCAGTTGGTCCACGAGTGTTGCCTTGCTGAGTGCCTGCAGAAGGTGGCTTGACTGGAGCGACAGGAGCAGCTGGCTGTGCAGTGCTGCTGGCGGGTCTGGGGGCTACTGAAGCGCTGGCCACAGCGGTAGACTCCTGCACATGAAAGCCATGAATTAGTCACAGCGCCGCATGTGTGACATATGAGGCTCTGGGTTCCTTGTGGTTCCACCGCATTCACACCTTTCGGGAGGACTGAAAAAAGTCTGCTGGTAGCCCTGCCGCAGTGCTGGGGGCTGCTGGGACTGAAACATGGGCAGGTTTGGGGCTGGGTCCGCCTGCAGTGTTCTACCGCGAGCAGCAATGATTTGAACCTTAGAAAGGCATGATGCCTCAGCTGGCAGTGAGTGGGGACACTCATCTGGCAGCATGCAACAAGCTCACCGCGCTACTCTGCTGCCCAGGCTTGGCCTTGTCAGTCTGCTGCTGCTGTAGCTGCTGTTGCTGTTTCAATGCTTTGGCAGCCCGAACTTGTGCAGCAGTCTGCGGACCCACTTTAAACTCTGTCAAGGTTTGCTAGCGTTTACTAATTAATGCTCGCTGTAATCGCTAAGCTCACCGGTGCGGAAATGCCTCGTTGCTCCTTGACCGCACGGAATGCGGCTTTCAAGTCTGTCATTAGCTTGGATCGGGGGACTAGCACATGCAAGCACCCTGATGCGCCCTCTTGCAAAGAAACCTTGTCCGCATGGCATGCATGCCACGCCCCTGTGTTTGATTAGAATGAGCCGAAACATACACCACTCGTGAAGTGGAGCCTCTCAAGTCCTTCACGGCTCGTGTATCAAGGCCCTCCCTCAAGTCTCAAGCCCCTCACAGCTCAAGGCTGATACCTGAGGAATATTATCACACGCATGGCAGTCAACGTAGGAACTAGGGAGCGCAATCTAGCCTAGATCTAGCCTAGATCTAGGCTAGTCAAATCTAGGCTAGATCTAGGCTAGATTGACTAGCCTAGACGGGTTTTTTCAAATGGAATGATTTTCACTCCGCCCGCAGGTAGGCTAGAGACGTCTATCTGCCCGCCTGCAAGGCACTATGTAACTATGTGTTGCGAGGTCAGAATGCGAGGACCTTCGCCAAAACTCAGTTACGATGTTAGCAGGCATGCGCTGGTCTGGGTTCCAGCACGCAGTTATGCGCTCGAAGAGCATGTCACTGGACGTGCCACCAGCTATAGCGTGCTGGTCAGAGCGGGGCCGCTTGTTGCACTGGTGCTTCCTTGAGTCACTCAAGTTGCCACAGGAGAGGACCATTTTGCAGTCATTACAGACCGCCTTGATTTTGCCCCCAACAACCTCGATGCTGTATTTCTGCGCATACACGCTGCTGGCGTGCGCCTGGCTGATTTCCTCCAACGTCAGAAGTTTCTTGTTGTATCGCGCGGTGAGCTCGGGAGGCTGAGGCGGGAGAGGGCCCCCAGGCTCCATTTGCGATTCAGGCGCTGCTGGGCATGTCCGGGCATGTCCGGGAAACCAACTTTAACCGCCAACCCAGCAAGGCCAGCAAATCGATCTGAGCTGCGCCATAACGTCCATACAGGTGCCTGAAGCAGGTGCGCTAGTCAAATGCACATTTCATGCCCATCTAGACTGACTAGTCTAGTCGAGTCGAGACGTCATCTCGACGAGTCGAGACGAGATGACTAGGCTAGACGAGTTGCGCTCCTTACTAGGAACACGATGCCCATGCAATGCCCCGGACGTGCATTTAAGCCATCTCCTTCTGTAGTTATTCTGACAGGCTGCCTTGGCTGAAGGAAGGGAAATATAGCACCAAATGGCTTTACATCAGGGCCTCCCAACCCCCTTGAAAAGGGGGTGTGTCCGTTTCACGCGGTTTATTTTTCGTACAGTTTGCGGATTGATCATCGAATCACATCAGTATGTAGAGGGCTCGCTTGGCTACACGCTACGGCTGTCCTGAGCGTCCATGACTATGTATATGATGCACTGCTTAGGCGTGAACCCGGCCTATATTTTGTGGGCAGATATCACCATGCACGCCTCCTCCACCCTCGACCTTCTTAATGACGCCGTGATGAAGCAAATGCAAGTATGTGTGCAGTCGCGCTTTGTGTTGCGATGGCCGAAATCGCGAGTTTGGAACCTAAGATGCTGAAATGCTTCTTTAACGCACCCACACCACTGCTGATGCTGCGTCTAGAACAGCCGCACAATTTTTAACATCTATTAGCTTTCACTCGTCATTTGTGTCGCTCGCGCTGTCAAGCGAGAGACGGAGTGGTTGTATGCTCTAGCGGTTCATCAAGACACTATGTGCACCCTTCACTTCTTGTTATTGTAGACTATGTGGCCTGATAGTCAAACTGACCGCGGGACTCTTCATACTTGAGCCTTTTCTGCTCGTTCCCCTGGTTATGTGCTTTGTTCAATGTAGCAAGAGCATATGCGTAGGTGCGAAGCCTTCGTTGCGTCGCTACAGCGGTTTGGGACATCACCACCGAGACATGTGCTTCGGTCCATGCCACAACGTGCATACCCCACTGGCTGGGTACAGTAGACGAGCAACAAGTATCTAAAGGCAAACATCTAGTAGGACTGCAAGCACCCATCGCAGATGTGGTAGCAGAACACCCTTCCCGAGCAACTACAACTCTTGCCTTGTGGCCACAACAAAGCCCCATACTAGCACCCCAAGGCAGGGCAAGATCTGTACACTCCATAGCTAGGCCTGGTCTCTTGTCCATCAGCTACACGCCCATGGCAACAAAGCAGAGCCCTATGGCAACACCCCATGCCCGGTGGGGCTGCCACGCTCAGTAATGTGCTTCTGCACGGCCTTCTGCCAGCCTGCCACCAAGGTGTTGCCGACTGGCTGATCCCTGGGCGGCACCTTGTGGTAAAGGAGGTGAGGGCTGCAGCGGTGAGGGCTGCATGCGCTGCGGTGAGCTGCTCCATGCTCTTGGCTGCCTCATGGTGAGCCTGGGCCTTTGCCCCATTGGCTCTGTTTGCTCTCGTGTGTTTTGGGACGGGTGGCATGTCAGGCAGAAGGGCAGTGAGGAGGTGCTGGGAGGTGGTGGTAGGCAGCTGGGCCTGCTAGGGTGGGCTGCTGGCAGGTACAGTGGGCAGGAAGGGTCAGTGCACACAGGCAAATTAGTGCGGATATTCGTCATCCTAGGGGGGTATTTTTTTAATGCGGTTCGCCTCGGATTGTCCTTGCGACTCCAACGCCACTTGACGCTTGTTGAAATTCTGAGTATGTGAGCAGTTGGAGTGTAGTTGACTACAGTACTGTAGATGTCTACAGTACTGTAGATGTCTACAGTACTGTAGGTGTCTACAGTACTGTAGACATCTACAGTACTGTAGGTCAGATTTGACAAGGTCTCTTGTAAATATGGTACCATGCTGTTCTTCACATTCAAACCACCATTTGCTACCGCGATTGCACCGTCAGCTTCTGCGTGCTATAAGCAGTGAGAGGCGTCGAAGCGTAGGCGCGCAAGCTCGATATGGATATTTGTGCCGAAAGTTGTGTCCACGCAATAAGGTCGCCATAGGGAGCTATATACATACCTGTAAGGTCTAAGGCCGGGGCCCGTCTCTATCGCAAGCTAGGTCCGTTCTGTCGGTTGTACTGGGTACCTCGGCTTGCAAGCTCCCGCAAAGCTGTGGATGTTGATGATGCCCCGCAATCACAACAACCTCCTGCACCGCACCCTCCCGTGTAGTATCGAGTGCGGCAGAGATTGCCCCAAAAGTTGTTTGCGGTTGGCCCTCAACCATCCATCATTACATCTAACCTCACATCATTACATCATGACTCTTAGCCTACATCATTACATCACCACTTGTGGTCCTAGCAATCACTGCATGCATGGTATGGGCAAGGGATCTGACTCTTGCAAGGGTTGGTCTCAGGGTCGATACCTAACCCTAGAGGCTGAATAATGCTGGGCTCGGCAACATAGGCACGCTTTGTTGTCAGCGCATTTGCATAGCACTGTCGGGATAGCAAACGAACTTGGGCTACATTGAGTTGTTCCTGCATGGGGGTGAAGGGGGCATGGGGGTTAAGGATGCATGGGGGGAAGGCAGCTACAGTACTGTAGGGGTCTACAGTACTGTAGACACCTACAGTACTGTAGACACCTACAGTACTGTAGACATCTTACAGTACTGTAGACATCTTACAGTACTGTAGACACCTACAGTACTGTAGACACCTACAGTACTGTAGACACCTACAGTACTGTAGACATCTTACAGTACTGTAGACACCTACAGTACTGTAGACATCTTACAGTACTGTAGACACCTACAGTACTTTAGGTGTCTATAGTACTGTAGACATCTACAGTACTGTAGACATCTACAGTACTGTAGACACCTACAGTACTGTAGACACCTACAGTACTGTAGGCAGCAGCAGCATGGGTGGCAGCAGCAGCAGGGGGGGGGGGCAGCAGCAGCAGTAGGGGGGCAGCAGCAGCAGCAGGGGCGCAGCAGCAACAGCAGGGGCGCAGCAGCAGCAGCAGCAGCAGGGGCGAAGCAGCAGCAGCAGTAGGGGGGCAGCAGCAGCAGCAGCAGGGGGGCAGCAGCAGCAGCAGCAGGGGGGCAGCAGCAGCAGTAGGGGGGCAGCAGCAGCAGCAGTAGGGGGGCAGCAGCAGCAGCAGCAACAGGGGGGCAGCAGCAGCAGTAGGGGGGCAGCAGCAGCAGCAGAGGGCAGCAGCAGCAGCAGCAGCAGCAGCAGGGGGGCAGCAGCAGCAGTAGGGGGGCAGCAGCAGCAGCAGCAGGGGGGCAGCAGCAGCAGCAGCAGCAGGGGGGCAGCAGCAGCAGTAGGGGGGCAGCAGCAGCAGAGGGCAGCAGCAGCAGCAGCAGCAGCAGGGGGGCAGTTGCAGCAGTAGGGGGGCAGCAGCAGCAGCAGGGGCGAAGCAGCAGCAGCAGTAGGGGGGCAGCAGCAGCAGCAGCAGGGGGGCAGCAGCAGCAGCAGCAGGGGGGCAGCAGCAGCAGCAGGGGGGCAGCAGCAGCAGTAGGGGGGCAGCAGCAGCAGCAGAGGGCAGCAGCAGCAGCAGCAGCAGCAGCAGCAGGGGGGCAGTAGCAGCAGTAGGGGGGCAGCAGCAGCAGCAGCAGCAGGGGGGCAGCAGCAGCAGCAGCAGGGGGGCAGCAGCAGCAGTAGGGGGGCAGCAGCAGCAGCAGTAGGGGGGCAGCAGCAGCAGCAGCAGCAGCAGGGGGGCAGCAGCAGCAGTAGGGGGGCAGCAGCAGCAGCAGAGGGCAGCAGCAGCAGCAGCAGCAGCAGGGGGGCAGTAGCAGCAGTAGGGGGGCAGCAGCAGCAGCAGCAGGGGGGCAGCAGCAGCAGCAGCAGCAGGGGGGCAGCAGCAGCAGTAGGGGGGCAGCAGCAGCAGCAGAGGGCAGCAGCAGCAGCAGCAGCAGGGGGGCAGTAGCAGCAGTAGGGGGGCAGCAGCAGCAGCAGGGGCGAAGCAGCAGCAGCAGTAGGGGGGCAGCAGCAGCAGCAGCAGGGGGGCAGCAGCAGCAGCAGCAGGGGGGCAGCAGCAGCAGTAGGGGGGCAGCAGCAGCAGCAGGGGCGCAGCAGCAGCAGCAGCAGTGGCAGCAGCAGCAGATATAGTAGGGGCACTGTAGCACCTACCTACCTTTTGGCTGCTTGATGACTGCTGCTAGGAAGGGGGGGGAGTGGAGGAGTGAAGGCGGGGAGGGGGGGTAGATGTGGAAGGCGGGAGGTGGGGGGCAGGGAGGCGGGAGACGGGGAGGCGGGAGGCAGGGAGGCGGGAGGTGGGGAGGCGGGAGGCTCAACCGGGTTGGGCTGGGCGGGGGTGGGTTGGGTTGGGGGCATGGGTTTGGGTGGGTGGGGGCATGGGTTGGGGGCATGGGTTGGGGTGGGTGGGGGCATGGGTGGGGGTGGGGGCAGGGGAGGGAGCGGGGGCGGGGGCGGGGGCGGGGGCGGGGGCGGGGGCGGGGGCGGGGGCGGGGGCGGGGGCGGGGGCGGGGGCGGGAGGGAGCGGGGGCGGGAGGGAGCGGGGGCGGGGGCGGGGGCGGGGGCGGGGGCGGGGGCGGGGGCGGGGGCGGGGGCGGGGGCGGGGGCGGGGGCGGGGGCGGGGGCGGGGGCGGGGGCGGGAGGGAGCGGGGGCGGGGGCGGGGGCGAAAGGGAAGTGGAAGGGAGGTGCCCACTAGACCTGCAACCAAGGGGCGTGCACGTGCGGTAGGGTGACCAGGCTGGACACTGTGTTAGCTATCACCGTGGCCTTACCTTTGTGGTCCTCCTGGCCTGCTACCTGCTCACACCAGGCAACATATCCCATGCGCCAGTGGGGTGGGACTGCGGTGGGGAGTGTAGGGTGTAGGGAAGGGAAGGTGGGGTGAGGTGGGGGTTGCGATGCCACGTCAATCGAAGGGTGGGAGAGGGGAAGAGGAGGCTTGACAAGTATGGGAGGGGAGAGGGAGGGAGAGGGGGAAGGGAGGGGTGGGAAGAGGGTGGGTGGGGTGGGCTTTCTCCTGGCTGCTGGGATGTCAGGGGAGAGGTGACGGGGAGGGGGGAAGTGGGGGGTGGGTAGAGGTGGAAGTGGAGGGACGACAAGCTGGGCGTTGGTGGTGGGCGTGGGAAAGGGGAGGAAAAGGGGATGGGGAAGGGTGTGACGATCAATCCTGCAGCGGGACAAGGGGCATGCTAGCGGTTAAGGTGGGTACAGGTTGCCACATACCTGCACTCACCTTTTGCTGGGGTGTGGTGTATATGTGTGTGGGAGGAAGGGGAGGAAGGGGAGGGAAGGGAAGGGGAGGTCCATGGGGAGGGCGAGAGAAGTGGGGGGGGCATTGATAGTCTCAGGTGTAGGCGCACAAGACCTGCGGCAACGGTGTGACGATTTGTCAACGGAAGCAAACATTGGACATGGGTACTGGATGCACTCACCATTAGAGTAGGGAGATGTAGAGCTGGCAGATGGAGGGGCAGGTGTAGCAGCCCTCCATTACAACCCACCTTCCTTTGTCCTCACCTCAGTAGGAAGTGCAGTGTGGGAGAGTAGGGTTGGGCTGGGTTGGGCTGGGCTGGGCTGGGCTGGGCTGGGCTGGGCTGGGCTGGGCTGGGCTGGGCTGGGCTGGGCTGGGCTGGGCTGGGCTGGGCTGGGCTGGGCTGGGCTGGGCTGGGCTGGGCTGGGCTGGGCTGGGCTGGGCTGGGCTGGGCTGGGCTGGGCTGGGCTGGGCTGGGCTGGGCTGGGCTGGGCTGGGCTGGGCTGGGCTGGGCTGGGCTGGGCTGGGCTGGGCTGGGCTGGGCTGGGCTGGGCTGGGCTGGGCTGGGCTGGGCTGGGCTGGGCTGGGCTGGGCTGGGCTGGGCTGGGCTGGGCTGGGCTGGGCTGGGCTGGGCTGGGCTGGGCTGGGCTGGGCTGGGCTGGGCTGGGCTGGGCTGGGCTGCAACACAAGGGAGGCAACACAAGGGAGGCAACAGTGGGAACGTTGTGAGAGGTGATGAAATGGTGGTGGTGGTGGTGGTGGTGGTGGTGGTGGTGGTGGTGGTGGTGGTGGTGGTGGTGGTGGTGGTGGTGGTGAGGGGGACTGGGAGGGGGTGGTAATCAGGGGGGTACTAGGCGTGATTGTAAGACCTGCAGCAACCAGGTGTGGTAGCGGTTAGGCTGGATACTAAGGGCTATGCTGCGTAATGCTAGCTCCTTCTAAGCTCTTACCTTGGTCCTAAGCTCTTACCATGGTCCTTCTGGCCTCTTGGCTGCTCACAACACGTTGCACCTGCCTTGCGTTGGTGCATCAATGCTTGCGATTCATTGCGGAGAATCGTTGCGAGGAAACTGGCCGCGAGGCTAGCTGCGATGCTGGCTGCGAGGCTGGCTACGAGGCTGGCTGCGAAACTGGCTGCGAGGCTGGCTGCGAGGAAAATGGCTGCGAGGCTGGCTGCGAGGTGAGATCCTCGCACCGAGCTGCCTCACATGTATGCTTCTGCGCTGCTGGACCAGCTGTGTGGCCGCGAGGTATGGGCTAGATGTGGCTGCCGAGTATGTGGCTGCGAGTATGTGGCTGCGAGTATGGGCTAGATGTGGCTGCGAGTATGGGTAACCTCGTGCGATGCCATCTGTGGACCAGCTGTGTGGCCGCGAGGTTGATTGCCGAGTATGTGGCTGCGAGTATGGGCTAGATGCGGCTGCGAGTATGGGTAACCTCGTGCGATGCCATCGCTGCAATACCGGCTACACGATGCTGCGACTAAGTGTTGGACGGATGCCTTGAATGCAAGTGAGATGTTCAGAATTTTTCTAAGTGCTTAAAGGCTACAGTACTGTAAGTGGTCTCTCGAGGTACCTCGAGGTACCTCGAGGTACTGTAGATGTCTACAGTACTGTAGATGTCTACAGTACTGTAGATGTCTACAGTACTGTAGGTACCTACAGTACTGTAAATGGTCTCTCGAGGTACCTCGAGGTACCTCGAGGTACTGTAGATGTCTACAGTATTGTAGATGTCTACAGTACTGTAGATGTCTACAGTACTGTAGATGTCTACAGTACTGTAGATGTCTACAGTACTGTAGGTACCTACAGTACTGTAAGTGGTCTCTCGAGGTACCTCGAGGTACCTCGAGGTACTGTAGATGTCGACAGTATTGTAGATGTCTACAGTACTGTAGATGTCTACAGTACTGTAGATGTCTACAGTACTGTAGATGTCTACAGTACTGTAGGTACCTACAGTACTGTAAGTGGTCTCTCGAGGTACCTCGAGGTACCTCGAGGTACTGTAGATGTCTACAGTACTGTAGATGTCTACAGTACTGTAGATGTCTACAGTACTGTAGATGTCTACAGTACTGTAGATGTCTACAGTACTGTAGATGTCTACAGTACTGTAGGTACCTACAGTACTGTAAATGGTCTCTCGAGGTACCTCGAGGTACCTCGAGGTACTGTAGATGTCGACAGTACTGTAGATGTCTACAGTACTGTAGATGTCTACAGTACTGTAGATGTCTACAGTACTGTAAATGGTCTCTCGAGGTACCTCGAGGTACCCACAGTACTGTAGATGTCTACAGTACTGTAGATGTCTACAGTACTGTAGATACCTACAGTACTGTAAGTGGTCTCTCGAGGTACCCCGACAGTAGTGTAGACACCTACAGTACTGTAGGTGCCTACAGTACTGTAGGTGTCTACAGTACTGTTCGTGTACTCGCGAGGTACCCCGACAGTACTGTAGACACCTACAGTACTGTAGCATGGCCGTATCTCACCAACCGCGCAAAATCACGAATTTTAGTTTCAACCCCCAATCTTACAATGCCTTCATTTGACTATGTACCAAGTCCGAGGCTCCGAATCTCAGAAATGCTGTTACTAATTTGCCTGAGTGTGGTGCTTGGGCTCCTGCAATTGACAATCCATGGCTCACTGAGATTTGAGAGTAATATTATTTCTATTGTTGCAGATGTGCATATGTGTAGGGTAGCCTTTGATTCAGCGGTCAGCACAAATATAAGACAACTCTTTGAGTTTTGGCTGGATTTAATGTTGGCTGCAAACTCCTACCTGCTGCAGCTGAGCCGCAGCTGCAGTTGGGAAAAGCTGTTTACGTGGTGTACTCGAAAACTCCTGCATCATCAGATGTTCGTCGGGTAACATGTGCTGGCGCAGGAGTGGTGGCACTTGCTGCGTGCACCTCACCTCGCGGGCTAGCAGCAGCGCCTATGCGTAGAGCACCAAGAGCACGCCTGCACTGCGCGATGTCTTGAGGGTGGCTGGCGGATCCCAACCACCCTATCGACCACAATTGAAGCAGCTGCTGGTTGCTGCCGCAACTAGAGTCCGCGTTAAAGCCATGCCGCGCAGGGCTAAAGCCATCGGCCTGCTCCAGGAGCAATCGGTCGCATGTGACGGTCTTACATGCCAAAACATCAGAGTTGGGAGGCCCTGACTTTACAATTGATGCAAAGTGCCTTTAGTAAAGGCTTTACTGCATTCCCCAACCTTGCGGTCAAGAGCAATTGCATGCATCACACCCACACACCTTCATTTGCAGGAAAGAGCATGCAGGCAAACAAAACTTATTCTACAAGGAACAACATGCTTGACTGTGGGTAGTCTCGATCCGCTACTCCAATCAAGTTGATGCAACCTCAATCGCACCCTTGATGACTGCAAACCCCACATCGATGGCACTCTTTCCTGAGGCTAATCCCCCTTGACCACTGGGCACCTCATCAAAACTGACAGCTTAATGCTTTGTAAGGCTAACAGCCTATTCAAACTACTAGGGCCTATGCATTGTTACGGGCCCGACCATCAATGCCTCGGCGGTACTCCGCAGCCCGGTGCAGCCTCTGCCTGGCCTTGGGCAGCCGGTCATTGACCCGCTTGTAGCCCTGCTGGTACTCCTTGCAAATGGGGGGCACAGCCTTCAAGCCCTCATAGCTGCACAGCTCCAGGGGGCGCTGCATGCTTTCCCCATTGCGCTGGAAGTTGAGGCAGGGTCGGTGTCCCGGTTCAGCCACCTGCCCCATGAGGGAGCCTGGGGTCGTGGCACTGGGCCAGGTGGGGCCTGGGCAGGGGGCTGGTCCTGAGCTGGTGGGGGTGGCTCCTGGGCTGGGGGAGGGGGTGGGGGGTCCTGGGCTGGGGGAGAGGCAGGGGGGTCCTGGGCAAGGGGAGGTGGCTCCTGGGCAGGGGGGTGCTGAGCTGGGGGAGGGGGAGGGGGGTTGGGCGGCACCTCATGGTCCCAGATGTCCAGCTGCACTGGGGGGGGCAGCTTGGCTGGGGCGGCTGCTGTGCGGGGGGAGCTGCATGTGGCAAGGCGGGGGTGGGCATAGGGAGGGCAGGCTGGGTCAGGTGGAGGAGGGGGGCCTGGGGCTGGACCTGCTGCTGGGAAGTCTTGAGTGGGCTGGGCTGGATTGGGCTGGCTTAGGAAGGAGGAAATCAACAAGGAGGGCCACAGGACTGCTGTTACGCAGCATTGCTTGCTGCCCATGGTCATGCGCTTGTTTAATCTCAGCCACAATGGCGTCGACTTGGGCTGGGCTGAGATCAGGCAAGGCTGCCTTCACAAGGCCACGCAGGCCAGCCCTTGATGACCTGGCGACGCTGTCCAATCACTACCTTGGCAGCCTGCCCCTGCCCCTGGACTTGCTGCCCACTGCCACTGGCACCTGCAGACACGGGAAAGCACAGCACACGCACGGCAGGACTTGATGCACGGAGTCGCAATGGCTAGGGCGTGGGGCACACTGCGCCGCGTCGTCAGCTAGCTTCGGGGCCTTTCCTCAAGCTTTACGGCTTACCAGCTGCGGAGGGTGCGGGGGAGACGGCGCGCTTGCGGTTCCTTTTCGGGGACATTACAGGGACTTGGCAACACCATCGGAGCGGAGTGGCCGTGTTGGGGGGTGCATCAGGTCGCCGTCCAACCGGAGGGCCGGCAACCGGAGTGGGGCGGAAGTGATGTCCATTACATAATTCACAAGCCAACTATAAACAACACAGTCCACAAAGCCTGATTGGCTGGCAAAGCCTGATTGACAAAGCCTGATTGGAAAGAGCATGCAGGCTGTGCGGATGTGGGTGACCCTCCCTACTAACCTCATGCCACCCTTTTTGAGTCAACACAGCAGAGCAAACAACGGCCCCTGCTTTGCGCTTCTCAGCAAGTCACGGGGTGACAGAGCACTTGTGTCCCTTTGCTTGTGCATCCAGCCTTGAAGTGCGTTACAAAAAGTCCCGAACCTCTAGAAGGCGAGAGCGGCTAAGTAACCTACCAGTTGACAGCTTATGCGTTACATGCCATCATCATCTAACAGGGCATTGCCAACGGCCAGGTGGTGCAGCAGCCCCTCCCAGATGGCCAGTGAAGCAATTTGCAAAAGCCAGAACTGGGTCCTGTCCCTTCAATTCAAACCCGACACTCACCCACCCGTCCTGGCCAGACACTGACCCACCAAAGCTTGCTCGCCCCTCCATCAGTCGAACCACAACCCCATGCAAATGAATTTCACCAAAGCATGGCACACCAGCATGGGCTAGGCTGCCCTACTTCAACGTCTGTGCCTGCAGTTACAGGCTAGGCCCTCTGCTCCTGTCTTCACCCTGGCTGACTATCAGCTGACAGGAGCAGCATCCTCTGCTCACTAGCACCCAGGCTAGCCCCGAGTCAGTGCATTATTAGTCACCACTGTCCTTCACTCCTCATCAACGCCATCAACATGGCCTTGTCATGCTTTATTCACAAGTTTGCTGCTGCATGTGCCGCTGCCCCTACTGTTCCTACTGCTTCTTCTGCTGCTGTTGCCCGCTGCCTCTCTTGGCTTGCATGGTCCAAACAGCCATGTCTGTGCTGCGATGTCCGAGCGCTTGGGTCCAATTCAACATGTTTGGGCAAGCAAGGCTGTCCCAGGGCTGGCAGGGCAGGCAGGCCTTCCTATCTCCATTGCCGCCTGAATTGCTGCCTGAGAGATGAGGTGCTCCTCCCCCTTCATTCAGCCCCAGGTTCTGCTCGCTGCCTGGGTTGATGTGCTGTTGTACTGGTCTTGGTCACAGGGCACATACCACACAGGCAGGACATTGTCCCTGCTGGGGTGTACTCTGGCTCCTTACTCGTTAGTAGGGTTAGTAGGGTCAGGAAAGTAGGCAGGCGCAGGGAAGTAGGCAGGCGTCTAGACAACACAGCTCCAACTGACATGTGGGGGATGTTTGTGCTGGAGGGTCCTCATTCGTTCACGAAGCCTGCCACACCCACCTCATCTGCTGCCGTCATGCCCGCCCTCGCTCTGTATCTGTTGTGAAGCGCTGTCCAAAACGGAGCTAAGCTGCCAAGCCGCGCCAAGCACCATGACACGGCACCGTCAGCAATCCATGAGGCCACCGTCGCCGATGCCGGATTCGCTCCCCGGGTCGTGGCTGTAGCTGGTCGCGCCGCCGCACATGCTGTCGCCTGCAGCGCTGCTGGTCCTGCCACCGCCGTGGTCCCCGCTACCGTCTCGGTCGATCGCATGGTCAAGCCGGCTGCTGCGCGCGCGAGTGCTGCGGGCCGGCCCACTATCGCGCTTCTGACGTAGCATGCGGTGCGCAGCCTGCCGGCGCCCATCGCTCCTCAACGCCTCGATCAGCTCATCCTGCAGCAGTCGGGCACATACTGCTCACCACACCAGCAATGCCATTCTAGCTCCACGTGTATACCTGTCCCCTTTGCCAGCCTAGGCAAGGCCTGCATGGCTAGGGTCTTGATTGCTGCAGGCAGGTGGCTTGGCAGCACCTGCCCTGTCCGGCTGTGGTGGCCCATCATGACGTGGCTGTTCATCCTGCTACTGATGATGTGCAGCAGACAGCAGACATGACGACGTCACGCCTGCTGATATCTGGCAGCATGGCCACTGTTGGCCGGCCTGGGCATCTGCCCATCCCAAGACGCATGCTGGCGTGCTGCTTGTGCTGGCTGGCAGGATAGCTGGAGAGCCAGGGCAGGCACCTGGGTGATGGACTGCAGCCAAGCGAGCTCCTTATCGTACTCAGGCGGGTCATAGTTAGTAATGCCACCCTTGACGCCTGCTGTGTTGTGCAGCTCGCACCTGGAACACCATACCAGCAGCCCTGCTAACATGCATCACGCTTTCCGTGTATTGAGTACCATGCTTTGCACCCCACCGTAATCTGAATGTGCCATCATGCTGTCACAAGGTAATGCGCATGCTGCAGGCACTTGCCTGGCTGGTTTGCCTGAACCTGTCCTAGAGCTTGGCTGGCTGGCTGGCTAACTGGCTTGGCTGCACTGCAACATGTTCAACAGCCCTGGGGGCTGCAGCCACTGACCACAGCATCATCTTGTCGTATGCACGGGCAGCCTCCTCCTCCAGGTCAAAGCAACCTGGTGGCACATACACCATGCACACAGTGTCACAGGGCTGAGCTGCCAGCAGGGCTGGGTGCAAGCATTACCTGGCTTGGCACCATGAATGCAAGCACAGGCCGCACAGGTGAGGAGAAGTATGTGGTTGCCCTTCAGCAGCCACCAGGGTCCTCCATGCCCATGCACCCATGCGCCCCACCCATGACCAACACGACAACAGGGATGACCATGCATAGGGCGACCACCCTGACTAGCATAACCGCTGGGATAGCCGTGCTCAGGGCGCAAAGGTCAGGGTATAGTACAGCTAACCTGGTACATAACGGGAGCAAACCCTGCTCGTCATGGCCCACTTCAGCGGTCAAAGTTTCATTCCTACTTCACACCCACCTTACCTTCCTCCCTACCTGATAGGCACTGGAAGGCACATGTGCTGGACACAGAGGTGACCAGCAGGCATGCAGGTGCCGAGGCCTGTCGTACCTAAGGAGGTGGGTTTGCCATTGCGCCTGAACTGCGCCTCCCAGCGCTTGGTGGGGAAGGTCTGGTGCACGCCCCTAAACCTGCTGGTGTACTGGCGGCCCGCGCCATTGCTCTTGCTCTTCACTGCACGACTCAGTTTGGGCAAGGGGTTGATGGGCTGAGGCTGATGCTGGTGCGCTCGCGTCACCCTGTGGGTCTGCATGGACGGGTACTCTTGGGGCTGCAGGGCAGGGCGCAGGGAGGCTTGCATGCAAGCTGGCTGGGGCACGAGTGAGCACAAATGCAAAAGAGCGACTCTGAAATCATGGACCATGATACACACAGAGGCTCAGCCTCCTGGAAGGTCTTATGGCGTATAAGGCAGGGATACACGCTGGTCAGAGACTGAGATGACTTGTTATGTAAACGTCATGTTAGAAATAAGCTATGGCACGAGCCACACACCCTAATTGTGTGATGTACGTTTGCAAACCCAGGTGTTTCTCTGAAGGTCCCTCCTTGGTAGCCTCGCACATGCTCCCAATCAGGAACGCTGATGCCCAGATTCTGCTTGCATGAAGCAGGCAAGGGGCAGCAGGCGAAAGCTGGCCTAAGCCTGCATTAGCAGGGACTAGTGCACACTAGTGCAAGCACCTGGAGGATCATGATGTCTGTTGTATCCCTCTTGCATATAGCAGGCTGGATGCTCTGAGCCGCCAGCTTAAGCCGCATCTGCGTGCAATCATCGAGCGATGCTTATGCCACGACATGAGCCAGAGCTTGAGCATAGCTAAATTGAGCCTAACCTTCAGCAGCTGCTGGCTATCAGCCGGGAAGGTAAGAGTGGGGTCGCTGCAGCGCACATACGCGACGAACACACGTCTGAAGACGTCTTAAGACAGCTCAAGACAGATATGGGCAGCTTGCAGCACCTGACGCCGCCGAACGCCGTGCCCAACGACAGTGAGATAGAATGCATTGCGGGCTCCATAACCTGGCAGGAGCCCATAGGTCGTTTCTTACGCCGCGCTCTTTAGACCCGCTGAGCGGTGCATGCCTTGCCCGCTTGTCAACAGCCTGTAGGGCTCGCGACGGGCGGCACAATGTTATAGACGGTTTGCACAATGGCTAGCGTGTTTGCCCGGCAAGCTGTTGCTCCCACAGCCTGATGTTACGCAAGCGTCAGAACCGCCTACATGGATTCAAAAAGCTTCTGAAAAATTGTGCTATCTCGCACACCCTCATGGCATGGCCTCATAGTCACTTGCTTTAAGTCATACTTGCATCCCTAGCGTGTTTCAAAAGTACGTGTCATCCACCATGTTTTGCCAAGTAGCGCTCCCATCTAGAATGGTCCAAGTGGCTAATCCGCTCCAGGGGCGCAATCAGCAAGAGGTACCTGCATCACACGATCTCCACCAGACTACGTCAGACGCCACTCAGTCTTGTCAGTAGCTGGCATGCAATAGCCGCCTACCGAGTGAGATGATACAATTCCTTGTCTGTGTGCCGGGTGAGATGCGCCCTTTTGAAGGGCCGAATGACTAGCCCGGCCTGCTTGTTCATGATATAATTCCGCCTGCAAGGAGCAAAACTAAGCATTGCCTAAGCCTAGAATGCCATGTGCTACTGCTTGTGGATGGCTCATCCATCATTTCATCACACTAGTGCAGTCCACGCTCCTTCCAATCCCAGGCACCATGCCACCATGCCCTGTTATGCAGTACCATATAAGCACATGCACATGCTGCACCTAACATGTCATTGGGCAAGAAACACATGGTTGCTCATTGCAACACACGAGGACCATGACACACATGAGGTGCAGTGCCAACTTACCCCAACTACTAGACCTGCTGTTTGATCACCTGAGGTCGTCAAACATGATGGTGTTGTGCTCGTGGTACTGCCCAGGAAACTTGCTCCAAATGAAGGCCAGAGGCTTGCACTGAAGCATGCAGGCAAGGCAGCAACCAGCAGGCAATTGCCGACATTGCAGCTGTTTGTGAAGGAGGCGCTGCACTCATGACAGCAGCAGCAGCACGGAGACAAAGACAGGCGGTGGCTTTATGGAGAGGCGACAGTAGCAGGAGTACCCACCGTGGTGCTGAGCGTGTAGGGTGTGGGGTGATGGCAGGGTGTGTGTGGAACCCTGGCCAGGGGCCTGGCCTGTGTGCTGTGCAGCTGGGCCCTGGTGCCGTGTGTTGCGCAGTGTGGGTGGTCAGGGGTGGGGTGTGTGACGGGCCCCTACCTCAAACACCCCGTACTTCTCCGTGGACACAGTGAGCATGGCACTGTGGTCAAGCATGCACACCAGCTTGTATGCCGGGTGGGTCGACACCCCTAGCTCCTGCAACCGACCAGGGCAAAGGGAAGAGCAGGGACAGTTGGCAAAGGCAGTGCAGCGGCAGGAGGCAGCAGGAGGCTGCAGGGCAGGGGAGGCAGCAGGGCAGGAGGAGACCTGGTGGGCAGGGCAGCGGGGAGGGGCTTGCAGCCCCTGCTACCCTGTATGCCTCCTAGCACGGGTCCCTGGACATACCCACCTTCATCTTCACCTCCACCCACTTCATGCCTGTGGCGCTCCAGATGATGATGTCCTGCACCACCCCCACAACCAGGGCAGCCGGTACCAGCAGCAGCAGCAGCACCAGCAGCAGGGGGAGGGGCAGGGACAGCAGCAGGAGGTTGAGGCAGGCAGAACGTCTAGAATGAGGAGCGTGAGGAGAGTGATGTGAAGTGCAAAGACAAGGGATAGATGGCGATGTCATCATCATTTGCATCCTTGTCCTCATCGTCACACAGCAACCGCCAGCTACTCTTACGGCTAAGCCAGGGCAATGGGCACAAGCAGACATGTACTGCCCCCCCAGCATAGCCCCAGCACAGGCAGCTTGAGCACATGCAAAGCGAAGAGAGGATGGTCATGAAGTTTGGTTTAGGGTGGTGTGGCAGGGTGGTGTGGGGTGTGGCTGCTGCCTGTGATCTCCCACATAGTGCTCCCAGGCTGCTGCCAGGAACTCATGCAGGTAGGGCCGGGCCAGCTCCTCGGGCCGCTCAGCGCTGGACCCCAAGTCAAACAGCGTGTAGTCAATGTCCAGCACCTGGGGAGTACCAGGTTGCGGGGAGGCTCAGCTACGCAGAGGCATTGGGCAGTGGGGGTGTAGGTGGCGCCTGGGGTGTGAGGCATGGGTGGTTGGGTGGTTGGGTGGGGTCTGATAGGGTCACAGGCCGGACCCTCACTGCCAGCGCTTGGGGCCAGCGGAGAGGGGCAGCAGCAGCAGCAGCAGAGGTGGCGGTGGTTGTGGCACCGGCGGCTGCAGGGTCTTGGCACGTCTCACCAAGCACTTCTTGCCGGGGCGGGGCGGGTTGAGGATCTTGACTTCCACACTGCGCAGCCGCCGGGCCAGCTTTTCCTACGCAAGCCATGGCCAGGAGGTAGCGAAGGTTGTGGGCGGGGTTGTGGTTCTCACAGTTATGATCAAGATCAGAATCAGACTAAGACCCGGAAGAGAGGAAAAAGGAAGACTAAGACTAAGACTATTCACCGGCGTGCACACAGGGAGGAGCTACCGCCTGGGGCGCGGCCTGCTCCCACCATCGAGCAAGAGAAGAGATGACGCCCCTATCCTCCTTCCGCCTCAGGACCAGGGACAGGATCAGGGGTCAGGGGTAGGGGTAGGAACGGGGTAGGGGTAAAGGTAGGGGTGAAGCCTACTGGTGCAGGGAGGGGATGGGCAGTGTTGGCAGTGGCGTACACACTGGGCTGACGGTGCACAGCCTGCCCTCCTCATGCCTTGCCCCTGCCCCTGCATCATTTGGCCTGGCCACCTCCCTCCACATCTGGAGTGCCCCTGCTTGACCTCTTGTACCCTGCACTTTAATTGCCTGCATCGCCTCACTCATGGCTACAGTGTACCTCTTACTCCCACGCCACACCTCTCACTCCTGAATCACACCTGTCACTCCAGCACCACACCTCTCACACCCACATTACCCCAGCACCACACCCTTGTGCACCTCACTCCCTAAGTCTCCCCTAGCCCTCCGCAGCCTCAACAGCCATGCAGCACCAGTAGGGCTGCCCTTCCCCTCCCCTGCCTGCAGCTTGCAATGCAGACCTATGCCTGGCCTGCGCTGGGCACCACTATCCTAACCCCCAACCCCTGCCGCTGGCTTGTCCCTACCACCCACCCTCCCCACCCCTACGCCAACGAGTAGGCTCCGGGCCAGCTGCTGGTCAGCCTTGTCTGACCTGCACCTCCGGTTGGTCTTTGACCTCCAGGCTGCCCTGCTGCTCCTCTGTCAGGTCAAAGTCGTCCTACAGCCACACAAGGACCTGGCATGACACGAGACAGCAAAACGAATCCAAACACAAACACCCTCCCCAGCCAGCTAGCCTCCCCAGCCTTCTCCTGCTACCCTCCCCAGCCTCCTACCTAGGACTCGCGCAGAGCAAAGGTGGTCTGAGGGGTGCCCTGACGCTGGGTGGATGTAGCCTAGTCAGTGCCTGGCCCCTGCTGCTGCTGCTGCTGCTGCTGCTGCTGGTGCTGCTGCTGCTGCTGCTGCTGCCATGTCAGTGCCTGTGGCTTCCCTGCTTGCAGTAGCCCATCACCTGCACTTGCGGTGCAGCCTCGGCTTCTTTCTGCGTGGCCTGGATCACAGTTTCTGAGGTACTGCATGAGCAGAGAGTCAGGCACATGCACACCTTGCTTGCGCACCCATGGCGTGGCACTGCATGCTCTGTCCCTGGAAGAGGCCCAGTAGGCAGGTATGCACCACTCACCCTATCATCATGACCTTGAGCCCTGGTTTCAACGCCAAACTACTAAGCGTGTCACCGTCTTCAGCAGGTTTGTTCGCCTTGGTTTTCAAGCCCAGCAGCTTCTGGCGCTTGGGGGCAACACCGCTGCATTCCTCCAGCTTTTGCCTCACCTGCACATGCGAATCCTCTTTGTCGCAGCTAGCCAGAATGCGTCTTTGTCGCAGCTAGCCAGAATGCGCACATCAGCCAGCGTGTCACTGTCTGCAAACTCCAGCGCAAACTCCTGCCCACTCCATTTAACGTTCAGCTTGACGGTGTCAGGCATTGTACGGCTGCGTTGACGGCTGTTTCAGGCAATGTTTTGATGTCTTCTAATCGATTGCATGAGCCATCACGTGCATCAATTATGTAGTGCAGTTTGAGCGAGCTTCTACCTTGCATTTATGTAAGCTTATAGTTCCTGTTGTGAACAGCCGGACAGTCGGTATAGTGAAAGTGCACCGGTCTCATTGCTGAAGTCCTGACCTGAGCTTGCTATTAGCTTTGTAGTTGCAAACACACTTCATCTATTATGCTGAGTGTGTTGCATCATTCCTCCACTGCAACCCTCCATGTCCATGGGCTGCATGTTTTTGCACTCACAATGGCCAATGTGAGCTGTTCGAGTGGATGTGTGTGCGAGAGAATCACGCATATGGTTGGGCTCTAGCGATTCCTAGGGTCGCAGCTAGGTTATGGACACACACCGGTTACTCACTCCGGTAGTGTAGGGGGTCCACAGGAGTATAGCGACACAGGGAAACCTGTCCGCCAAAACTATAGGCAGTATCCCAGTATCCGCCCTTCATGGGGCAAGACTACGCGGTTCGCCGCGCCGCCAAGAAAGCGTGGAAACGACAGAGCTCGCAGAACGAGAAGAAGCTGGGCGACAAAGGAGCTCAGCGCAAGAAACCCAATGCAGTGCGCCGCATGTGCAAAGGTGCACCATTCAGTTAGACTGAAACATTGGGAATTAGGAAAGGGCGAAGAAGAAGAAATGTTACCAGCCAGTCATCTACAGGCAACCTCATGCTGCAGGCATGTGCTACAAGAACCCCTCGCTGGACCTGGAGGACTTAAAATGGAATGGCAAGCTGGACAATGAAGGCAGCGATGCTGAAGAGGCAAGCAGTGCTGCCACCCTATTAGCTGAGCTATCCCCTGTTGGTGTTGGGCTGGCCCACTGTTGCCGCTGGGTGGCAGCCACTCAGGGTCAGGTCATTTATGCAGTGTTCGGTGCCCATGCATACATGCATGCAAGTTTCTTGACCCCACCCGTACAGGCTCCTAGTGACATGGAAGAGGACATTGAGGCGGAGCGGCGGCGTAGCCATGCAGCAGCCAGCAGCAGCGGCTTGGATCCCCTGACAGCAGCAGCTGCTGCAAGGAACCCGTTAGTGCAACTGCCCGGCCTCAGCAACCTCGCCCGCACTGCAGCCGGCAAGGCCCTCAAGGCTGTGCAGCGTGCCAAGCCCCCTGCAGCAGCAAAGCCATCAGGCGAGACCTCAGCCGATGTCAGCACAGGGAGCGGTACAGCAAAAAAGTCCAAGGTTCAGCCACAGGGTGCCAAATCCGGACCTGGAGCAGGAGTTGAACCAGGGTCTGGAGCAGCGTCTGAGGCAGGGGCAGCTAAAACGCCGCCTGTACTACGCCTGTCCACTGGGGTCCACCTGTTAGATCCAGCTGTCACAACCGCCCAGGCCAGCAGCGCCGCCAGGGCGAATGCAGCAGCCCGGGCTGCAGCTGAGGGGGCCCAGCTCGTGGAGGCTCAGGCCCTGCTGCCCTACCCCCCTCTCATACGATCCTTCATGCTGAGCCAAGGTTTTGCAGAGCCAACGCCCGTGCAGGTGAAGCATGGAGGAACCCACATGCCTTGCCCTCACCCGCCCACCCCACCCCACCCCACCCCACCCCACCCCACCCCACCCCACCCCACCCCACCCCACCCCACCCCACCCCACCCCACCCCACCCCACCCCACCCCACCCCACCCCACCCCACCCCACCCCCCACCCCACCCCACCCCACCCCACCCCACCCCACCCCACCCCACCCCACCCCACCCCACCCCACCCCACCCCACCCCACCCCACCCCACCCCACCCCACCCCACCCCACCCCACCCCACCCCACCCCACCCCACCCCACCCCACCCCACCCCACCCCACCCCACCCCACCCCACCCCACCCCACCCCACCCCACCCCACCCCACCCCACCCCACCCCACCTGTTGCACCCATTGCTGGCCTGTGGTGCTGCAGGCCGCCTGCTGGCCCCCTGCCTGTGCGGGTCAGGACGTGCAAGGGGTAGCCCAGCCAGGCAGCGGCAAGACGCTGGCCTACCTGCTGTCAGCAGCAGTGCGCCTGCAGGTGGGCGGGAAGGACACCAGCGTCAGCAGCCAGGCAGAGGGTGAAGGGGCCCGGAGTGCAGAGACACAGGAACAAGAGGGGCGGATCCGTAATGCAGAACAGGCCTCTCCCTGCTCGTTTGAACCATGCTGGCCTGATGATGGCTCAGGAGCTGGGCTGTGTCCCTGACCTTGATGTACAGTTCAAGGATCAGGGCCCTGGAGCCCTCCCCTGCCCCTGCCCCTGCCCCTGCCCCTGCCCCTGCCCCTGCCCCTGCCCCTGCCCCTGCCCCTGCCCCTGCCCCTGCCCCTGCCCCTGCCCCTGCCCCTGCCCCGCCCCCCGCCCTCCTAGTCCCTCCACCTGCCCCTCCCCCTTCCCCCACCGCCACTCCCACCCCCGCTGCCGCCCCTGCCTGCCTGCCACCACAGCCGTGCCATGCTGCTGCTCATGTCCGCTGCCTGATGCCACGGCAGGTGTTGGGCCACACTGCCAAGAGCCAGCCGCGTGGCCCTGCCCTGCTGGTGATCACACCCACCAGGGAGCTGGCTCAGCAGGTGGCGCAGGTGTGGCGGGGAGGCCTCAGGGCTGCCACCGGCCTGCGCTGCGCATGCGTATACGGGGGCGTGCCTCGCGAGCAGCAGGTGGGTCCACAGGTCCACAAGCCAGACTGTGGCCAGGCAGCGCTCACAAGGCCTGATGGCAGCAGTGGGGCCGGCGTGAGGGGGTGCTGCATAAGTGTGATGGAAGTGTGACTGGGGTGTGGCTGCAGGTGGCCAGCCTGGCCAAGCTGCCCCATGTCCTGGTGGCGACACCTGGCCGGCTGCTGGACCTCGTGGATCACGGGCTGCTGCACATCACACCGCCCAGCCCTGGCTCGGCCACAACACCTAGGCCTGCAGCTGAGGCGGCAGCAGCAGCAGCAGCAGCAGCAGCAGCGGCGGCAGGTCACACCACTGGCATGGCAGGTGGCCCCGGGCCTAAGTCTGCAACGGGCTCAGCAGCAGCAGCAGCAGCAGCAGCTGGCGGCGCACTGGGTGTTGAGGCAGTGCCTGCTGCCAGCTGCCCTGAGGGCGTGGCTGTGGTGGTGTTGGATGAGGCCGACAAAATGCTGTCGCTCGGATTCGAACCCCAGCTGGCTCGGCTGCACCAGCTGCTGCTGCCTGCCCCCCTCACAGCCGGCAGCCGCGACCCAGCCACCAAGTCAGCCAGCAAGGCAGGCAGCGCAGCGTCAAAGCGTCATAGGAGCAGTGCAGGAGGCCTGGAGGCAAGGGGGGCACTGCTGGCCCCATGCCGCCCTCAAGTGCTATTGTTCACGGCCACCATGCCGGCTGCTGTGGCTGAGGCTGCTGCACGCTGGCTCCACCCGGACGCTGTCAAGGTGGCGGTGAACAGTGCATCGGCAGAAGCCATCAGCAAGACCATCACACAGGTGAGCCACAAGCGCTGCATCGATGAATAATAATAAATAGTATTCATATTATCAGAAGCACTGTAAATAAATAAATAAATAAATGTTAAACTTAGGACTACAAGATCAGCATCAAGAAATGCCCGATGCCACACAGAGAGACACATCACGTGCTCCACAGGCAATGCAGGCATGTATGCAAGCCGTGAGTGGTCAGGCAAGAGTGGAAGAAAATGGCTCATGGTCATGCATAGCCGCTGCAGCATGTGTCCCAGTACGCCATCGATATCATTGCTGCTGGTACTGCCTCAAGTCTTTCAAATGATGCTGCCACCTCGTTTGCCTTTGATTAAGAGTGCCACGGCTGGTGTTTCCGCTGCTCTCAGGGACTTGGTCCACAATGCACATCATTGCATGGTAGCCTCTAAAGACGGCGTTGCTGCTCTTTCTTCCTCCCCCCTCTCTCTCTCTCCCCTTCCCTCCGCTCCCAGCGATTGTGACGTTTCTGTTTGATTGAGCGATTGTGACGTTTCTGTTTGATTGAGCAATTGTGACTTTGTTGTTGTTGGTGGTGGTGGTGGTGGTGGTGGTGGTGTCTGGTGGTGCCTGGTGGTCTCAGGTGGTGCAGGTCTGCGCGGAGCACAAAAAGCCCGCCAAGCTTCTGCGCCACCTGGTCCAGGTGCAGGCCCGGGCGGGGGCGGTGCGCAACCCTCCGCGAATCCTGGTCTTTGCCAACCGGGTCAAGGTCAGCTGGCTGGGGGCGGGGGGGGCCTGGGCCTGGGTCTGGGGTGGCTCACGTTGGCAGGGGCAGGAGCCTCATGGGGCAGAGGGCAGGGGCGGAGAGGGGCAGGGGCCTGCCTGGCTGGGCAGCGGCCTCATGGTCAGGGGCATCCAGGGCAGAGACGTGAGCCATTGAGGGTATGAGAGCCAACCTCAGGCCTGAGTCAGACTGGCCTGTGCCTGTCCTCCGGCCAGACTGTTCGCTACCTGCATGAGCTGCTGGCCAAGGAGGGCTACCGGGTGGTGCAGCTGCACGGGGCGCGCAGCCAGCTGGAGAGGGAGGAGGCCATGCGGCTGTTCAAGGCGGGCAAGGCGCAGGTGGGCACTGTGGAGGCATGGCTCTCAGGGGGAGGGGGAGGGGGAGGGGGAGGGGGAGGGGGAGGGGGAGGGGGAGGGGGAGGGGGAGGGGGAGGGGGAGGGGGAGGGAGGGGGAGGGGGGAGGGGGAGGGGGAGGGGGAGGGGGAGGGGGAGGGGGAGGAGGAGGAGGAGGAGGAGGAGGAGGAGGAGGAGGAGGAGGAGGATTGAGAGCAGCATAGTGTCATCCCTATCTGCCACTGCTACCACTCACCAACGCCATCGCTCAGGGTCACAGCAGTAGGCGCCCCCCCCCCCTTTCCCTACGACACCAACCAACACAACAAGCTGCTCTTCATCTTCCTCCAACTCCTGGGCCCCTTGCTCTCCCTGTCCCCCCCTTGACCCCACCCCTCCTGCCCACCCCTCCTGGCCACCCCTGCCCCTCGTTACACTCCAGGTCATGGTGGCCACTGACGTGGCGGCCCGGGGCCTGGACATCCGCCTGCTGCCCTATGTGGTGAACTACGACTTCCCCTCCAGCCTGGACACCTACATCCACCGTGTGGGGCGCACTGGACGGCTGGCAGCCTATGGGCACAGCTACAGCTTCTTCACACGCAATCTGGTGGGTGGTCAGGCGGGCGGACGGGCGGATGGGCGGACGGGCGGGCGGGCGGGCGGGCGGGCGGGCGGAAAGGCGGGCGGAAAGGCGGGCGGAAAGGCGGGCGGAAAGGCGGGCGGAAAGGCGGAGGAGCTAGAGGGCGGTGGGTGGGTGGGCTTAGCTGGCAGGCAGGTTAGAGCAGGAGCAGGAGGAGGAGCAGCAAAAGGTTCGAGGGGGAAAGAGGGTTAGGTCAGGTCATAGAGCTCTTCTGAAGCAGGGGTGTGTGCCATGTATGCACTGGGGCTGAGGCAGGGCGGAAGGGGGTGGGGAGGGGAGGGGGTATGAAGGGTGCGCTTTGAGCTGAAAATGTCCAGGTCGGTTGCCAGGACATGGAGAGAGTGGAGGTTTTAGGCGAAGGGGGTGGGATTGCAGCCAGCGCGGGTTTCCTGCCTGCCTGTTGCTCCCGTAGCTAGCCATGCCTTGATGTGTGCAGGCCCGCATCGCCCGACCCTTGATCCAGCTTCTGCAGCAACACGAGCAGGCCATCGACCCCAACCTGGCGCAGCTCGCGGACGCATGGCAGCAGGCGGAGGAGCGGGTTGGCGCAGCGGCCCTGGCAACCGCTGCGGCGTCAGCTGCTCGGGAGGGCCGGGGCGAGGTGCGGCCGGAAGGGGAAGCCAGCGAGTCAGAAGACGAGGAGGTGGGAGGCGAAGGGGCGGTGCCCGACGATCCGTGGGATGCGCGAATGGAAGTGGAGGATCTGATGGAGGGACTCGGGACCAGCAAGACCTCGAACGACAATGGAGTCAAAGCGAACCCGGGCAAGAAGCGTGGGCGGGAAAAAGTAGGGTCGGGTCCGCAGCCGGGTCAGGTTGGCGAGGAGGAGCAAGTGCCGGCTGCAACAGCTCATCGGGTCAGCGCATCTACGGGGAACGGCTCCGCGCATAACAGCGAGGTGCAGGCTGCCATGATGCAGGCGCTGGCGCTGGCTAACGGCACGAAAGCAAAAAAGGAGAGGAGAAAAGCGGAGGCCGGGGAGGAAGCGGGGGACGGGCCCAAGCAAAATCTATCGGGCCCGTCCTCGATGGCGCAGCGGTTAGCAGTGGCTGTGGCGCGAGGCACGGCCACAGCGCAGAGCCAGGCGTCGGCGAGCAGGGAAGCCGTGGGGCAGCCTCCGTTCATCCCCAGCCAACGCTTCGCAGGCGCGCGGGCAGGGTACGCATTCAAAAAGGGTCCTGACGGCATGGGCTACTATCGCGACCACCCCCCCGCCAAGCTTAAGAATCCCGTCATGCAGTTGAGGGGCAAGGGTCCCATCATTCCCATCGGCCCTCAAAGCAGAAAGGGCAAGCAAAGTTGGGACGACAGCAGCGACGAAGGGGATCCACCACCAAGCTTTGATCAGGCTGCTGCCGCTCTCCCAAACGCCCAAGCCGACGCTTCGGCTTCCAGGGCGATCATCAGCAACGGCAATGGCGTGCACAAGAGAAAGGCTCTTCCCGGACGCCTGCGTAAGAAGCTGGCCAAGGAACGTGCTGGCAAGGCTTGACATTGTCTGCGCCTTTTAGACACGACTGTGGATTGTGTACCTCGCGGGCTCGATGTACCTGTCATGCAGGCTCGATGGTGCCTCCCGCGTGTGTCAACTCTTTGTCTCTCCCACGACCAACCCGGGCCCTACCTCAACAGTAAACCGTGTACAGCCTCACACTCAGCTCATGTGCCGCCAAACATCTGATGTTTCAAATCTTAAAACGGCTTACCACGGTGTCCAGCTCATTGATTCAATGCAGAGACGATTGTAAATACGTGCTCAGGTATGCTGCCATGGTGAACAGCCCAGTGTCAGGCCTGATGGTGTACATGTTGCTCCTCCAATCCTACTAGCTCAGGGCAGGTTCTGCAACGCTACTAAACCGTCATATTACCCATGCCGGTCGCGCCCTACCAAGCCATACGGCTGAACAAAGCTTGAAGTTTCCATCACCACCATGCAAACACCATGATTTACCAGCACACCACACCGACTGCCATGATTCGTTTAGTTCATACCCTGCACCTTGTATAGCAACATGAAGTGGAGCACATAATCCGCCGGGGTGCAGAATGCACAAACCCCGTTCTGATTTCAGTGAAAGAAGAAAGGACTTCTCAGACGTAAAACGTAAAAACGTAAAACAGATACTCATCACAAAAATCAACATTCTGCCAGCCAGGTTGGTTCAAGTGCATGCCCCACTGCGTGCCTCCAGTGGCGCTCTCAGCCACTACGGCGCATGAGGTGACGGCTGGCTCATTTCGAGACACGCCAGATATTAACGCCCCTGCCGCTGTCTTGGAGAACCAGCTTCGTGCCAACAACGCCTACGAGGAGCAGCAGCAGTGGCATCACCGGCGGCAACGAGTACAGACAGCAGAACCTAGCCAGTGACCGATGGGCGGCTCCCTCACAGCAGCCTCTTCAGCAGCAGTGGTGTATGTACCGGGTGCATGTACAGGTGAACATCTGGCGAGCTCCTAACACCAAGCTATGTTACAAGCAGCCACACCTCGGACTGGTCCACACCCATCATGGGGCTTCCGAATTGCCCCTCCCCTCCCCTCCCCCTCCCCTCCCCTCCCCTCCCCTCCCCTCCCCTCCCCTCCCCTCCCCTCCCCTCCCCTCCCCTCCCCTAACCCTGAAGGAGAGAGGAGGGGAGCGGAATCTAACCAGCCAAGTTAGCAATGCCCTGAATCCAACACATAGCTGCACCTTGCACTCACTCACCCCAACCCTGCTGACACCCCTCCCTGACATTCAAACGTCCCACTTGGCCTCTCACCTCCAAAGTTGAACTGTGGCCGGCTGGCTTGGAGAACTTCATCAACCGGCCAGTTGGCGAGGTTTCGTGCAATCAAGTTGTACGCGGTGCTCCGCGCGTCGGGGGTCTGCCATGCTGCGCGAAACAACACAGCGCAGCAGGCACCATCACCATCACATGGCGATGCCAAACATGGCGTTGCTGCAGATTGAACGCCATCGGACTGAGCTCAGCAGGCATGAGATGACAGGGAAGGGTAGGCGGGAGGTCGATTATATCTAACCCCAAGCCTGCCTGCCCCAAGCCTGCCTGCCCCAAGTAGCCTGTGCTGGGGCCCTCATCAAGCTGCACCAGCTGGTTTGAGCAAGTGTTTTGTGCCAATTCTAGGCAGCAGCACCCTCTCATGAGGGGTCAAGCAACAGTGTGTAGGTGGAAAGTGCCCATGCCTTGTGTGGGGACTGAGTGGGAGCATGCCATGCGTGGTGAAAGAATGATACATTCAGACAGAGCAACATGCCCTGTGTAAGGGAAATAATGCTGCAGTCAGACTGAGCACTTTCCTAATATATATGTGTGTGTGTGGAAATCTGGAAACACGGTGTTTCTGCTCAGGAATTGTTGCTCGCAGGGCGTGTGAGGGAGGTGTCATAGGGAGTCGTTCAAGGGAGGTGGAGTAGAGCCCCCCCTATGGTGGTCACGCACTGTTGAGGTATGCCAGGGTGCGGGTGGAGGTGGACCAGAACATGAGGGGCAGCAGGTCGCCCTGGCGAGGCACTGAGGAGTCAACGTCTGCGTCTGCAGTCAAGGACAGCACACCCAGAAATGCAATGGGCAGGAGGCAGGGGAGGGAGAAGAGGGCACTGGCTGTGCTGGTCGGCAGTTGACGCTCCCGGCAGGGCAGGGCAGGGCAGGGCAGGGCAGGGCAGGGCAGGGCAGGGCAGGGCAGGGCAGGGCAGGGCAGGGCAGGGCAGGGCAGGGCAGGGCAGGCAGGCATCACACACGCAAGTAGTGTATCAAGCTAGGAGGCTGATCACGCTAAAGGAGGATTGGTGTGTGTGGTGAATGGGTGTGGTGAATGTGTGTGGTGAATGGGCGTGGTGTGTGTGTGTGTGTGTGTGTTGTGGGGGGTGTGGCACAGCGGCTGCCAAGCCATAGCCACCTCCCCTGCATACAAGGGTCGGGTGAGGAACTGGGTGGGGTGTGGTGGGGTCAGGGGCCTGAGGATCCTTACAGTACCAAGATCAGCTGCCCTACCCGGCTAAACTTGGTTGGTGCCCTGCGGTAATGATCAGGGTTAGGGATGGTCAGGGGTTTATGGTCGGGATCAGGGTTAGGGTTAGGGTTCAATTAGGGTTCAATGAGGGTTAGGATGAGGGTTTGAGGGTTAGGGTTAGGCTGTTGATGGGCCTGACTCGCTCTCACCAGGTGAGGGAGGGGGCGACTGGGTGGCTAGCGGCGGGGAGAAGAAGGCCGACAGGGACGTGGGCAGCGCAGTGTTCACGATGGTCGCGCCGCGCAGGTCATCAGGCCGGGCCACCAGGCTCGTGACATTCAACACATACAGCCTGCAGGGGCGGCAGGGGCAGGTCTGAGGTCTGGTGTCCCTCCTGAGGCTGACCAGGTGCTTAGGGCTGACCAGGGGCACAGGGGCTGACAAGGCCGCAGGGCAGACCACAGACAAGGGGCTAATCAAGGCACAGGCAGGCCACTTTGAAGTGTGGCATGCCTAGAGCCGCCACCACCACTGCCTGAAGTCCTCTGGTGGGTGTCTAGTGTGGGTCCCACCAGAGCGCACAGGGGCTGCCCAGGGCACATGCAGGCCAGTATACTTGCCCTTGCTGTGCTAGCCAGGCACTGCGCACAGGGGCTAGCCAGGCACAGTGCACAGGGGCATTCCAGGGCAGATGCAGGTCCCCTGGTGGGTGTGATGTGGCTGCAGGTGGGGCCTACCAGGACGCTCAGGGCGCAGGGCGCTCAGGGGCTGGCCAGGGCCTACCAGGGCAAGCGCAGGACAGGTTATGCCCACGCTTGCTGTGCTGCCAAGGCTGTGCTACCCACCCCTGCGCACAGGGGCTTCACCATCAGGGTATGTGGGTGAGCCTCAAGCACGCCAGGGGCTCACAGGGCCTCAGCATCAGGGCCAACAAAGGGTGTGCACTGAGCACATGCAGGCCAGCTCAAAGTTTGGCGTACCTAGAGCCGCCACCTGAAGCCCTCTAATGGTGGGCAATGTGGGTACAGGCTACTGTGTGCGTGCCCTTGCTTTGCTCTTCGGGCCTGGTTGGGGCTGAGCCGCAGTCGGGCTCCTCACCTCAGCCCAATCACCGCCGACAAGCTGAGCCCATCGGGGGAAAAGGACAGGCTGGTGATGCTGCCGGGGATGGGTACCATGACCTGGGGCGTGGCTTGCACACCTGCAGGCACCATGGTGGCATATGCCTCTGCCTCTAGGTCTGTTTGTGCAGCTAGGCCGTGCCTTGGTGTTCTGAGCGTGCCAATGTTGACTTCAGCAAATGGGGGACTGCACATGCTGGCTGCCCACACCACGCAAGCAGACGGCCAGTGCAGGTGCAGGTCTGCAACCCTCAATCTCAGAAATGGTTTGGCAGGCTGGCCGGCAGGCAGGGCATCGGGGCTCGCACCCAGGCACTGCACCCAAGGCCTGGCAGGCATGGCAGCTGGTACACCAGGCAGGCAGGCAGGCATCCCATGGTTGGCCTGCGCTACCTGCTGGGTTCAGGGTGATGATCTGGAGGCCTGCCGACCGGGCCGCTTGTCCAGCAATGCGGCGACCCCCAGGTGCTACCGCCCACACAATGTTGGTAGAGTAGACCTGCACCGGGGCAGATGGGGCCAGGTAGTTTGTCTGCGTGTGCTTGCTAGCAGCCCATTCAGAGGGGTATGGACCTGTCGCTGGTGTGGCCGTGTGGCTTAGTAGGCATCAGGGAGTAGTGGCTTGGTGAGAATGAGGGCTGGTGGCCAGGTTGTGTGAGACTGTGTGAGGGAACCTGGTGGACCAGGCAAACCGTTGTGTTTTTGATAGCAACCCGTGCAGAAGGGTATGGACCTGCCAGTGGTGCGGCTGGGTAACTAGGCTTGGCGAGCATCAGGTTTGACTGCCAGTATGCGTTTAGACTGCGTAAATGTCTGGTTCGGTGGAGCAGGCTGAGCGTGTTGACTCTACTCAAGTCAAACCGTTCACTGTGGCCTGTAGCATAACACATGACGCTGCTGCACTGTCTGCTGGCCACCTGCGTGCCTGCCCACCAACCTGGTGTTCTGTCCTGTCTGCCTGCCAGGCAATCAACCAGCTGGCTAGTCTGCATGCAGGCTGGTCTGGAAGCCCAGGTTACTTGACCAGCCTGCTGACCTGCCTAGGCCTGCTGACCTCCCCCAAGAAAGTGAGTAGCCTGCATGCAGACCAGCCTGCTGACCTGCCTGGGCTGTCAAGGCCTGCTGACCTGCCCAGAAGACCAGCCTGCCAGGGCTGTGAGCTGCTGACGTCATGGCCTGGCAGGGCTTACCCAGGCCAGGCCGTCAGCATGACTAGGTGTGGCCAAGAGGCATCAGGCCATCAACTTTACCCAGGTGACAAGGCCAGGTGGAGTCAGTGGGCTGACCCACATTGATGCCATAAAGGTTGAAGTCCGCAAATTTCACGTTGCTCTGGGCTCGGTAGATTTGCACCTGCACAGCAGCATGCAGGGCGTGATCAGGGCATTCAGCAGGACGTGATCAGGGCATTCAGCAGGGCGTGGTGCAGGGCATGCGCAGGGCGTTCAGCATCATCCCCTGCAAGAGACACAATCTGGGTTGTGTTCACCCACGTGGCAGTCAAGGAGCTGGACAGGGGTCATGATCCAGCACGGCCTGGGAGCAGGAGGCACGGTGCATAAGGCAGGCGAACGGCCTGCACCTCAACTGGTGTCCAGGTGATGACCTCTGGACGCACCTGGACATCAGAGGTGGCGCCCAGGCTGTAGGCAGCTACCCAAAACTGGCCGCCAGCGGTGAAGAAGAGGCTGATGGGAGTGTTGACCTGGGCAGTGTCGCCATTCCGGGAGTAGGAGGCCACCGGGTCCTGCAGCATCACAGTGGCAGGAAGGGAGGGGTGGTTAAAGGAGAGGTAAGTGAGCGTGAAGGTGGGTGGGTGGGTGGGTGGGTAGGTGGGTTGAGTGCCTGCATCAGTAAGGTAGGTCGGTAGGAGCCTGCTTGTTGAACAAGGGAGACAGGAGGGTCCATCACCAAAGTGGTTTGGTTTCAGACACTGCCTGACACTGCAGTCTCTGCAGACTGCAGTCTCAGTCAGAGCTACCAGGATAGGGATGTTGGGGAGAGTGGTGGAGGTGTCATGATGTGAGCCTAGTGACAGCCAAACAACAACAGTTCCATGGGTGACAGACTCCAGAGCAGTGCCAGACAGTGCCATGGGTTGTGGACTCAGTCATGGTCAGTGGCGGCACTGTCTTCAGCTGCCAGCTGCCAGGAGCTGTGTGGCTGGCAACGACAGAGCCAGCTGATCCTGAGGCGAGCAGGAGGCAGGGAGGGAAGGGGTTGCTGGGGCAGCTGTTTGCCAGTGACAGGTGAACGAGGGAACCAGCACCAAGACCTCCCTCCTCCTCCCTCTATGTATGTCCGCTTGTGAGGGCAATGCTGCTCTGTGCTCCTTTCTGCCTGCTCTGTGCTCTGCCTGCCAGCCCTGGTCACCCAAGTCAGCCCTGCGTCCAAGCCATGTAGGGCCCAAGCCGTGGACACCTCACGCGCCGCATCAGGAGGCTGCCTGCCTGGTGAGCTCGCTCTCACCCCCAAGGTTGGCCCAGTGGTGTCATAGACCGCCACGCCCCCAGGGGCTGAGGTGTACAGCCTGGTGCCGTCGTGGTTCAGGGCTATTTGTTGCCCTAGCTTGGTGAAGTCTGCGTCAGGATACTCAGTGATGACCATGTTCTGGCCAGGGGCGCCACCAAGGCTGGCGAGCGCAGCATAGAAGCCAGTGGGCCCCGCCCCAACCTTGTACCCAAAAGCTGCAGCAGTGGCCATCAGCAGCACAGTGCGAAGTTGTTGACAGGCTGAAACTGGAGATTGCTACATCGAGGTGAGGAGCAAGGGTTGGATTCGTACCTCTATTGTCCGACCCAGATATTGAGAGCGCGGCCAGAGACATGAAATTGCCCGTGTGTGCGATGGAATCAACGATGTACGGCGATGTCATTGCGATGGGCGGGAGCGGGCCAATTGGCGGTGGAGGGCTGCTTAGTAGCGGAGGGCTGTTTAGAGGCGGAGGGCTGCTTGGGGGCGGAGGGCTGCTCAGGGGCGGAGGGCTGCTGAGTAGTGGAGGCGAAGGAGGCGATCTTGGAGGTGGTGGTGGGCTCTTGCCTCGTCGCCGTGGCGATGGTGGCGGTGATGACGATGCTGGAGGTGGTGTAGAGGGAGATAGGTCGGGAGGAGGATAGTCCGATGGGGAAGGAGGAGAGTACTCTGCAAGTTGCACTGGAGGTGGGGGTGGTGGCGGAGGTGGGCGTAGGCGTGGTGATGGCCCTGCTTGAATTAGTGAAGCAACAGATAAACACGCCACCAAAACTGCCAGGAGCAGATGTGAGCTGCGCATCCTGAATCAGTTGATTAGCTTGATGGGTTCAACGCGAAGCAAGGACAATGCTGCGGGCGCAGTACAGTTTTTGAAAACCTGTTGTGTGAGCAAACAGCAAGTCAGCTACTTCATGATTGCAATACAACGTGCTGTGTTCCACGGATCCACTGGTGGTACTGGCGTGCTCCTACTGCGCCGCCTTGAAACGATGTCGCTGTTGCAAGTGACCTGTCTCGATGCATTGTACAACACCTTCATACGCAAGGCATCCTGGACAGCAGCATCGGCAGCCTAAACACAGCAACAATGCAACATAGCCTGGTGCTCGGACCCTGCCACATAAACCACCACGCTTCGCATCCTTTGCTGTGAGCCTGTCACCGGGTGCTTGTTCTATACTTACACGGTGCAGCCCCCCTTGTCCCTCACTAGGGCCTCCATTTGAGCCGGATCAGTAGTACCCCACTAGCAGCCACTAGTGGGAATACTAGGGACCACTAGTGGGCAATAGTGACCCGACTCAAACAGTGTTATTGGGCTGTGTGGAGTACACCCAGTGCACATGGCACATGAGCCGCCTACCACCTACACTATTGACTGACCCGAGGGCTATGATGTAGAGTTAGCATGACCTGCATGCACTGATTGTAAGCTGATGACAGCTCAACAAAGCGGGCACACATTACTGTGCCACAGCAGGCTGCTGCTGCTGCTGCTGGGCCTTGGGTGGCTTGTCTCGCAGCCGCTTGTAGCCCAGGCCAGGGTATTCCTTGCCCTTGGCTGGCAGAGCTCCCTGGTCTTTTCAGTAGCACCAGCTCCAGTGGCCGCCACCTGCTCTCCCCAATGCGCTGCATGTTCAGCGCTGCATTGCAGTCCCTGTCCAGCCACCTGCCTGGCTGTGGTGCTGGCTTGGCTTTGGCAGCCTTGCCCCTTGCCCCTTGCCCTTGGTGGGGCTCAGCTGCCGGCTCAGCCTTGGTGCGCTTGGCTGGAGGGGGAGTGCTAGGGGCCTATGGGGGCTTGCGTGGGACCACTTACCGAGCACCACATCAGGCCCCCGCACTATGTGGTGCTCTTCAGTCCGGTAAAGCCAATTCCTGGCCTTGGGCAGCTTTGATCCCTTCAGCCCTCGTGCCCAAGCACGTCACGTGAGCGTGAGGCACCTGCAGCTAACACGGTGCAGCCCGACCCTGCCTGGTTTTCCAACCTGCCTGCCTGACCCCCCACGACCTGCACCTCATCAACCTCCATTGCGATTTGGTGGCCCGCTCCCAGCACGGCAGGCAGGGCAGCCACAGGTGAAGCGGGGGCTGCAGCGGCTGCACCCTCCCCCCTGACCCCCCATGGGACAAGCTGCAGCCGCATATGTCATACTGGCTACGGGTGTAGGGGCTACCCTGCGCACAGCCTTGACGTCAGCTGACGCTGCAACGGGCGGTGAAGGTGCTATGCAGGCTACCATGCAGGCCTCACCCCCCTTCCCCCCGCTCCAGCAGCACCCACCTCCTTCACCTGCTGCTGCTTGCTGCTCCTGCTGCTCCTGCTCTTGTTCCTCCTGCTGCTGCTGCCTGCTGGTTGGCATAGGCTGGGGATGGTGGCTGCAGGAGTGGGGGGCTGCAAGAAGGGCAGGTAGGGAGACAGCTGGCGCGCCATAGGGCGGGCACTGCCTACTGCCAGAGCCATCAGCACCGCAAGCCGAGGCAGAGGAGTCAGGTGTCACTGACAACAGGACAATGCGGCGTACCCTCCCCTGCCCTGGCCCCTTGCGGCGGCAAACAGTTTGGGCCGACACCCCGGCAGCCCCCCCCCCCTGGCTGGCCTGCCGGCTGCGGAGGGCCCTGGCAGTCAGGGAGGTGGGGGAGCAGGGGCCTGGCTGGCTGGGCAGGGTCCGCCCCTGGTGCAAGTTGCTGCTGCATGGCGTCTGGATCAGAGGGGGTGCAGTCCCCCCCTGCCCCTTGGCTTGAGCCAGGAGGGGGGGCAGCAGCAGTTGGGGGCAGCAGCAGGAGGTCGGGAGGTGCCTTGTCCTGGCCCCCTTCCCCTACAGGCTCTGGTGCAGCTGCCTCTGCTGGTGCCGGGCACTGGCTGCCCCTGCTGCTGTGAGTCAGCCAGGGCAGAAGAGGGTGGAGAGCACACTGCCCAGGAGGCTGCTGCTGCTGCCCCCTTTGCTTGACCCCCCCCCTGCTGCTGCTGCT
>JASKMD010000158.1:0-35631 GCA_030144725.1 Haematococcus lacustris | reverse complement strand
CCACAGCGCGCCCCTGACCCCGCACCTGACCCCGGCCCCGAACCCTGCCCAGCATGGGGTCGCACGCCAGCCCTGTACGTGGTCACAACAGCAGCAGCAGCAGCAGCAGCAGCAGCAGCAGCAGCAGCAGCAGCAGCAGCAGCAGCAGCAGCAGCAGCAGCAGCCAGCAGCAGCAGCCAGCAGCAGCAGCAGCAGCAGCAGCAGCAGCAGCAGCAGCAGCAGCAGCAGCAGCAGCAGCAGCAGCAGCAGCAGCAGCAGCAGCAGCAGCAGCAGCAGCAGCAGCAGCAGCAGCAGCAGCAGCAGCAGCAGCAGCAGCAGCAGCAGCAGCAGCAGCAGCAGCAGCAGCAGCAGCAGCAGCAGCAGCAGCAGCAGCAGCAGCAGCAGCAGCAGCAGCAGCAGCAGCAGCAGCAGCAGCAGCAGCAGCAGCAGCAGCAGCAGCAGCAGCAGCAGCAGCAGCAGCAGCAGCAGCAGCAGCAGCAGCAGCAGCAGCAGCAGCAGCAGCAGCAGCAGCAGCAGCAGCAGCAGCAGCAGCAGCAGCAGCAGCAGCAGCAGCAGCAGCAGCAGCAGCAGCAGCAGCAGCAGCAGCAGCAGCAGCAGCAGCAGCAGCAGCAGCAGCAGCAGCAGCAGCAGCAGCAGCAGCAGCAGCAGCAGCAGCAGCAGCAGCAGCAGCAGCAGCAGCAGCAGGGTTCAGCTGTGCGAGCAGCATATAGGTGATGAGCAGGGCTAGGGAGGCGGCCAGCAACTCATGGCCCACATCCAGTGCAGTAAATAGTTGCTATATACCATATACCTTATATGGTATACGGTACATGGTTGCTGCTCTCAGCAGGGCTATAAGAAGGCCAGCCCCTCATGTTGTGTTGGAACATGTGCTCGCGAGATGTTAGGGTTGCACCTCCAGTGCAGTATACACCCATGCCATACCTCACCTCTCTCCGGAGATGTCTGCCTCAGTGGGAGGGCGGACAAGCACATCAGGTCGCAGCACACACCCCTGCAGACTGCTCAACACCTGAGGCGGCAGCAGCAGAGCAAGGGGCAGGGGGTGGGGGCGGGGGGGAGGGGGGTGGGGGGCAGGGGCTTAGGTGGCAAGGGCCAGGCAGGCAGCGGCTCAATTGGTTCTACAGCCCTGCAAACGATAAAAGGACAGATGCCGCCCTTACCAAGCATCAGGGAGGTGAGGGTGGCAGCGGGTGTGTCCCCCCTGCTGCCCTCCCGCCAGGACCTCCCCCTCCCCCTCCCCCTCCCCCCTCCCCCACTATCACCTACCCCTGGGTCCAGCCCTGAGGACCTCTCCCAGCTGCAGCCAGGCAGGGACACCAGGATGAGGGGCCGGTTGCTGCGCAGCGCACGGGCCACGGCCGCCTCAAGCGCCTGCCGGCCCAGCTCCGCCGGGGCTGAGCTCAGGGCCACCGGGCCTGTGAGGGCGGGGCGGGGCTTGGCCTGGGTGGCAGGCCGGGGGGCTCCGTCTGCTGCCTCCATGTCTTCGTCTGCATGCAACCATGCCGCGGTCAGAGGTCCCGGCGGGGGGAAGAGGAGGGGAGGGGGAGGCGGGCGGGTCTGCCCCGTACCTACCCCTTCCCCCTCCTCCCACCCTCAGCTGGCTCTCCTCTAGCTCACCATCTTCTAGCCGCACGCCCTCGTCATCTGACAGGAAGCCGTCCTCTACCATGAAGCCCTCAGCGTCCTCCTCCTCCTCGACATCCCCTGTCTTGCTGTCTTCAGACTCTGCGTCCTGTGGCCAGCCAGGCAGGCAGCCAGGCAGCCAGGCAGCACAACTATTCAAAACCCAGCCAGGTAGCCAGGCAAATAGGCGGAAAAACTTTAAAAGAGGAAGAAAGGAAGAATAACTCTTCAAAAAAGGGCAGAGTAGTATTCTTATTATTTCATCCGGAGAGAGCATAAATGAACAACCTTATTTGCTCCAGCTCACTAGGAGACCGCATGAGCTTGGGAGGGGACCGGTCGCATTGTTCTTTTTTACTCTTTTGGGTAGTCACGGATTCGATCCCATGACCTCTCAATTAAACGAGCCAACCATAACCAACTAAGCCCCTCACCACACGACGAGACGGTATGTCAGCCAGGCACCTGAGCCTCAGGGCAACTGTAAAGGCTGCAGGCGCAGGGATGGTGCAGCAGCAATGCCCTGCTGTCCCCTGCTGCCCATTCCTGCCCATTCGTGGCCCCTGCTGCCCCCTGCTGCCCCCTGCCACCCCCAGCCGCCCCCCTGCTGCCCCCTGCCGCCCCTTCCCCCCCCGCCGCCCCCCTGCTGCCCCCCCTGACTCACGCTGAGGCTCTCCCCCTCTGGCTCCTCCTCCCACTCCTCATCACTCATCACCTCGTAGTCCAGCAAAGGCTCACGCGCAAAGGGCCGCCGGCCACGCACCACACCACTGCAGGCACAGGGGGCAGGCAGGCCAGTACTGCAAGCACAGGGGGCAGGCAGGGGGCAGGCAGGCCAGTGCCGCACTGCCGACCTGGCCGGGTGCAACAGCAGCAGCAACAGGCTGGCCCCCCTGCTGCCTGACCCTGGTATCGACCCCAGACCTGAGGGCCCAAGCTGGGGAGCCGCTTGGTGCTAGCCTGGCCCCTGGCCTTGCCCTGATTTGCTGCTGCCCTGGAAGTGATTGCAGTGCGGTCAGGGACCCCCCCCCCCCCATGACCCTACCCCCCCCCCTGGCATCTGCTGCCCTGGGAGTTGCCCCTCGCCCCTCCCCTCCCCCGCGCTCTGCCCTGCTTGCCATTCAAGGCAGGGCCCCCACCAATCCCCCCGGGGCCCCCCCCCAAAGGAGACTCCCCCAGGGACCCCCCCCAGGCCCTCCCCCCAGGGCCCCTCACCCCCACCTGGTCCTGCTGTGGCTGCCGTAGAAGGCTGGGCGCTGGCTGTCCCAGTGGGAGAGCAGGCGGCGGCGCACCAGGCGGACGGCCCCCGGGTCGTAGCTGTCCCCCCACAGGGCGGCGCAGCGCTGCGCGAGGTTGAACGCCTGGCCGGGCCGCCGGGCCCAGGTGGGGGGGGCTCCTGGGGGAGGGGGGGGGTGGAGGCAGGGGGAGGGGGAGGAGGGGGGCGGAGGGGGGCGGAGGGGGGCGGAGGGGGTGGGAGGGGGTGGGAGGGGAGGGAGGGGGTGGGAGGGGAGGGAGGATGTGTGACCAGGGTGCGGGGTGGGTGGCTAGGGGCAGTGCTGGAGAGGGGTGGGAGGCAGATGAGGGGCAAGAAGTGGTCAGGGTGAGCGGTTGGAGCGTTTGAAGCAGCTGGAGTGGTTGCAGCTAGCAAGAGAGCCAGCAGGGTCCTCGTCTTTGATGGCCCCACCCCCCGCCCTGAACCCTTCCTGACCCCCTGCCGACACCTGACCTGCCTTGTTCACAACCCTCCCCCCCCCCCTCTCCCTCTGCACCCTTCCTGCCAGGAACGCCCCCCCCCCCCTCACCTTTCAGCGGTCTTCTCCCCGCCCTGGCCTGCTGCTTCCAGCCTGCCTTCAGCGTCTGCAGCCAGCCTGGCAAGGTCCCGGGTTCAAGCCCCGCCGCCCACACTTCGTCCAGCCGCAGCGCCTGGGCCTCCAGCTGTGCCCGGGCGGCTGCTGCGCCCTCCAGCCCTCCAGCTTGGCCGAGCAGCCCTCCCCCCCTGACAGCCGGGGTGCGCCCCCCCTGCAGCTGCCCGGCAGCCAGGCCGTAACGCTGAGATGGCCCCCCACCTCCCCCCCCTGGCCCTGGACTGGGCTGGGGGGTGGGGCTGGCCCCCCCCCGGGCTGCAGCAGCAGCAGGGCTCAGGGGGGGGCCTGGGCCGGCCAAGGGGGGACTGCCAGGCGGGTCAGGGTGGTCAGGGAAGAGCAGCAGGCCTGGCATGGGGGGGTCTTGGGAGGGGGCGGGGGTGTGCAGGGGGGGGGTCTTGATGGCAGTGGTCTTCAGGAACGACTGCGGGCAGCAGCGGGGGAGGCAGTGCGTGCCCTTTAGCTGTAAGGGGGGAGGCTGGGCTGCTGAGGGTCGAGGAGCAAGGGGAGGGGGCTCTTAGCGCAGGGGCGGAGTAGGTGGGGCGTCCTTATCACGCCCTTGAAGGGTCTGGTTGTTTGCCAGCAGTGCATGGCGGTGCATGGCGCAGATTCTTTGCTCCATTGCAAGCACCGGCCTCGGCACTGACAGCCTAGGGCTGTGCTCCTCCTCCTCCTCAGACTGTTCAGCTACCAACAAAGGAGGCTCAGCCACTGCTCCCTCGCAATCCTGACTATTTGCCCTGAAGGAAACACCCTGACACTTCGTCCCCTGACACTTCGTCCCCTGGAGGGCAACCTCTGGAGCGTTGTCCAAGGCTTCCTGTGGCCCCAGCCTCTCCCTCATCACCCCGCCTTTTTCTCTTTTCCCTGAGCCTCCTCTTTTCCTTTTCCTCATCCTCTGTTTGTACTTTGTGATTTATCCACTTTCCCTTTGTTTATTGTTTTTCCCTCCCTCCTTTCCCCCTTTGTCCCACCACCTGCCCATCACCTAACAGGCAAGGTAAACACATGGAGGCAGCCATTTACCCCCAGTCGCACCCAGACCCTACACTGTAAGCCTGGGGGTCAGCTGGCGCTGTCTAGGCAGCCGCTGCCCCCCTCCCCCCCTGCCCCCTGCCCCCACGCACCGCCATCACGGCCTTGCTCTTGTGCAGCACCTTGGAGCTGCCAAACCCCGTGGCCTTCACCTCCTTTTCAGCCACCTTCACAGCCTGGGATGCAGGGCGGTGGGTGGAGGGCGGTGGCAGGCTGTGCAGCTGGAGCAAAGAAAGAAAGAAAGAAAGAACGAAAGAAAGAAAGAAAAGCAGAAAGAAATATTCAAGCAAATAAACAAGTACTGTACTCTCCCTCCTTTTAGTAAAGTTGCTGTAAAACACAGTTTTGCGAATGTGGGTGTGCTTTTAAATATTCTGGACAGCCACCCCTTGCATGCCATGTCAATCCTCCGTGATTCACAAACTTCTTGCACAGGTCAACAAGTCAAGCCACCCGGTCACCAAGTGACAGCCACTGTGCCAGGGCACTGTGCACAAGTCGCCAGCTGTGGCTGCTTGCAATGCCGGTATACCTCTTCCTCCTTCCTCCTCCTCAAGGCAAGCACCCCAGTAGTTGACTTGGTGCGGCCAGCCTCCGGAGTTGCTGCCCCAGCTTGGCCAGCCACCCCGGCAGCTGACCTGGTGCGGCCAGCCACCCCGGCTGCTGCCCCAGCCTGACCAACCACCTCAACAATTGACTTCGTGCGGCCAGCCACCCTGGCTGATTACTTGCCAACTACCCACCCCTCGCTGCTGGCACTGCTATCGTCGCTGTTGTTGTTGTCGCCGCTGCTAGCGCTGGCGCTGCTTTTCAGCCTGAGACCTTGTACATAGCCACTAGGGCAGTGGGCCCGTCCCACATCGGACGGGCAACAGGCAACATATGTATGTGCTGCCTCCAGTTTCTTGAACAACCAACCCGATACACAGCCAGTCAAGCAAGCCCGCATGCAGCCAAACAAAACTATGCACGTCCAAGTCCACTTGCAATGTGTGGGTTAATGGTGTTCGCATGCTTGGCATCTGAGAAATGTGTGTGAGCATGATGTCCAGTTACACATGATGTGTATCACATCTGCAATGTGCGGTGTGTGTGGGTGCAGCAACAGTGTGTGGCAAGCGCAATTGCAATGGGTGGTGCCAGCTCAATGCCAGGTCAATGCAAGTTGGCATGGCCTGTCACCAGCCCATATCATCGTCGGGGCCAAGTGGCAGGGCACCTGCTGCTGCCTCTGCCCCCGCTGCCCCTTCCCCAGCTGGCCCTACTGCTGCTCTTGCTGCTGCAGCTGCTGCCCCTGCCAGTGCTGCCCCTGCAGCTGCTGCCCCTGCTGCTGCTGCCCCTGCTGCTGCTGCCCCTCCTGCTGCTGCCCCTACTGCTGCTGCCCCTACTGCTGCTGCCGCTGATGCCACTGCCCCTGCCCCAGCTACCCCTGCTGCTGCTGCCCCTGCTGCTGCTGCCGCTGATGCCACTGCCCCTGCCCCAGCTGCCCCTGCTGCTGCTGCCCCTGCTGCTGCCGCTGATGCTGCTGCCCCTGTGCTGCCCCTGCCGCTGCTGCCGCCCCTGCCGCTGCTGCCGCCCCTGCCGCTGCTGCCGCTGCTGCCCCTTCCGCTGCTGCTGCCCCTGCCCCAGCTGCCCCTGCCCCAGCTGCCCCTGCCCCAGCTGCCCTTGCTGGTGCTGCCCCTGCTGCCCCTGCTGCCCCTGCTGCCGCTGATGCCGCTGATGCCCCTGCTGCCCCTGCCCCAGCTGCCCCTGCTGCTGCTGCCCCTGCTGCAACTGCTGCCCCTGCTGCTGCCGCTGCTGCCCCTGCTGCCCCTGCCGCTGCTCCTGCTGCCCCTGCCCCTGCTGCCACTGCCCCTGCTGCTGCTGCCCCTGCTCATGCTGCCCCTCCTGTTGCTGCCCCTGCTGCTGCCGCTGCTGCTGCCCCTGCCCCACCTGCCCCTGCTGCTGCTGCTGCTGCCCCTGCTGCTGCCGCTGCTGCCCCTGCTGCTGTACACTGCTGCCCCTGTTGCTGCTGCCCCTGCCCCAGCTGCCCCTGCTGCTGCTGCCCCTGCTGCTGCTGCCCCTGCTGCTGCTGCTGCTGCCCCTGCTGCTGCTGCTGCCCCTGCTGCTCCTGACCCTGCCGTTGCTGCCCCTGCTGCTGCTGCCCCTGCTGCTGCCGCCGCCGCTGATGCTGCTGCCCCTGCTGGTGCTGCCCCTGCTGGTGCTGGCCCTGCTGCTGCTGCCCCTGCTGCCCCTGCTGCTCCTGCCCCTGCCGTTGCTGCCCCTGCTGCTGCTGCCCCTGCTGCCCCTGCTGCCCCTGCTGCTGCTGCTGCTGCTGCCAAACTGGCTGCTTTTTGGGGCTAGACACCTGCCATACGTGAGGCTCCAACGCGCTGAAGCAGAGGCTGAACATGTCTTACCGCAGAGGCAGTGCAACGCGTTCAACGTGCACGCCACGGCCAAGCGCCGCATCCGTGAGGTGCAGCCCAATCCTGGCCTGGACTGCGGCTGTCAGTTCAAAATGATGGACCAACCTGTCTCATGTTCATATAGGGCCGGGGCTGTGCTCCGCAGGGGTTGGGGGTCTTTGTTTGGCTGGACTGTCGGTTGACGGGCCGGCCAGACCATTCAAAACGAAACATCGCGCGTAGACGCGCTGGCCCCTACATTACCAGACCCACTACTCATCTCTATTTTTAAGGCCTCCAATTTTCAGAACGACTTTTGATCTTACCGCACAGTGACTCGCGCTCGGTTTCCTCGATGTACTATGCGGTGGAAAAGTTTTGCGAGGCCGCACGTTGAATCGCAGGCCATTCCGAGCACATTTTTCATCTTGTCCCCTTATATTTTTTATATGTAGATAAGACGACGTTGTAAGATTGGGGGTTTGAAACGAAAACTCGCAAATATGTATGATTGGTGAGATACGGCCTTGCGCCAGAACTAACATTTTGCTAGTACTCCCCCCCTGGAAATGCTACTGGCAATATGTCAATACTGGCACCGGGTGAAATACTGATAACTTTTATATAAAAAAGGTTGTGTTGGCTCGGCACTCATAATCCCTCTCAGAATGACATATATGTGCACTGATTTGCGTGCGTGTGGGAGCGGGCGTGGCTTGTGCTGTCGGTGCTGGCTTAGGCTTGTTTTCGGAGCCCGATGGCCGCCACGTTTGTGCATGGGTGGATCATCTGCCGTTGCTGCAGCTGGCTTGGCTTCACTCTTCACAATTGAGAGCCCTTTGATGGAGCAGTTCATCGTGTTGGTCAACCTGGCGTAGCAGATTTTTGGCTGCGTTGTCGGCACTGATGTCACGGACCACGAAGCGGTCCATCGCAACACCATTTTCGCAGGTCAAATAATTGTTTGACCACTTCACGATTCCATCAAAAATCAAATTTTTTACTCATTCGCGGTTTCGCGCGGCCAAAACAACGATTCGCGGACGCGAATAAAACGGGGAGTACGGTGAACAAATAAATAAGTAAGTAAATAAGTAAATAGAGTCTACCAGTGGGCATGCATCAAGGGACGAGGGCAGCATTGGGTGTGACCCCTTGCTGGCCTCCCACAGTGACAGCCGGGGCAGTATGCAGAGGAGGGGAAGAGCCGGGAGCAGGGTCCAGGGGCAAGGGTTGGGACCTGGTATTGGCCCCCCCCACTGCACCCCCCCAGCCCCCCCCTCACCCTCTCCGCCTCCTTCTCCGCCGCCCTTGCCTCCCTCTCTGCCGCTGCCCTTGCCTCTTTCTCTGCCGCCTTGGCGGCCTTGTCCGCTGCCCTAGCGCTCATCTCTGCCGCCCGGGCCACCTCCTGGGCAGCGCGTGCCGCAGCCTTCTCCTGCGCAGCCACCACCACCACCACCACCACCACCACAGGGCATGTGTCACACATTTGCCACACATGGCGGTGCTAAAGCGTCAGCTCCCTAGCCTGCTGTAGCCTCGTCCTGCGCAGCGGCCTGGGTGAGAGGGAGTCCATGTGGCGGACACTGCCCACGCTGGTCTAGGCCCGGGTAGGATGACAGCTGATGGGTGGAGGGCGATGGGTGGAGGGTGTAGGGCGACCAGGGGGGTGGCCCCTGGCCTGCATGTTAGCATGTATGGGCATGCTATGTGTGGGCAGGCATGGGCATGTATGGCCATGCAGTGCCTCTGTCCATCCGCCCCCCGCCCCCTTCCCTGCAAAGCTAGGCAGGCAAAGGCAGACTGACTCTGAGGGGCGGAGGGGTAAGGCAGCCAGGGGCGCGCTGAGTTCCAGCCATGCCGCCCTCACCTGTCTCTCAGCAGCCTTGGCCTGCATCTGCTCCAGCCTGCCCACATCCTTTTCGCCCAGGTTCCTCACCGCACTGTCCATGTTGTCCTCAATCTGCATGGGACCATGCGTGTGCATGCGCGTGCATGCGCGTGCATGCTTGCACATGCATGCATGAATGCATGCAGTGGTGAAGGGGGTGAGTGGGAGCAGGTGGCAGCGCCTGCTGGCACTGTGCAGGTGCAGGAGGCCTGCAGCAGCAGTCTGTAGGGCAGAGCCAGTGAGCTGGGCTGGGCTGGGCAGGGCTGGACTGGCGTACACAAGGTCAAACAACAAGGTAGGGGCCAAGGTAAGCCAGCACAAGGGTTTGGAGCAGCACAGCCCTCAAGTACACAGAACAGCACTGGCCCAAACCTGACCCTAACCCTAGCCCTAACCCTTACCCTGGCCCAGACCTGACCCTGACCCTAGCCCTAACCCTGGCCCAGACCCTAACCCAGCCTCATGGGCCGCCTGACCGAAGCAGCTGCTGGACTGCCGTGACACGCCGCCCCCTAGGGTGCCTGCATTTGCACCCAATGCGCTGCCAGGCTGGGCTGACTACCTGGCTTGCCTGCCTGGCTTGCCCCCCACCTGGGCCAGGCTGGGCAGCTTCTCCATCTTCTGCGCCGCCTTGACAATCTTAGCCTCCAAAGCCTTTATGCCCGCCTTGCTGGCCTTGGCCGCGCCGTCCGCCGCCCCGCCCCCCAGCGCACCCACCCCGGACTTGTGTAACAGATCCAGCAGGCCTGAGGCCACCACCAGCCGCTCATGCAGCTGCGGGCAATGCCAGCCATGCCAGCCATGCATGGAGCAAGGGAGGGGGGAAAGGGCGTGACCCCTATGCCCTAGGCAGCTGCAAACAGGCAAGGCCAGGATGGAGGGAGGGAGGGGAGGGGGGGTGGGGCAGGCTACGGATGGCAGGTGCGGCAGGGTGGCGGAGGTGCGGCAGGCTACGGAGGTGCGGCAGGGAGGGTGGGGTGTGTGGTCACACATGGGCAGCTTCATGCAAGCCGTGGATAAGGGAGAGGGAGCAGGGAAGGTGGCGGGTGGCAGTCCCTGTGCAGAGCTTGGCAGCCAGCCTGGCATCTAAGGCATGGGGAGTGCTGGGCAGATCATACATCACACCTAGGTCATGCCTTATTGGGTCACTGGGCCCCTGCTGCTGCTGCTGCTGCTGCTGTTGCCACTGAGCCTCCTGCTGCTGCTGCTGCTGCTGCCATTGCTGCCACACCTGCTGCTCTGCTGCTGCTGCTGCTGCTGCTGGCCTGATACTTTGCCCCCTCGCTTGGCCAATGCATGAAGGAAGAAAGAAAGACTTTCTCGCTGTCGGGTGGCAAACAGGGAGGAGAGTAGCCTCGAGGCATGCCCTTGCTACCCTTCCACCGGCACCAACATATGTAGCAGGCTGTGCGCTGCTGCTGCTGCTGACCTGGTCACCCTCCCTTAGCCAATGCGTGCAGTAGGCTGCACACAGCCCACCTCTTTGCGGCGCTTGCGGAAGCACTCCAGCAGCCTCCTGTTGCTGCCAGCACTGCTGCCCTTGGCGGCCTGTGTCTGCCCAGCCCCCAGCAGGGCCTTGCGGGGATCCCTCAGCTCCCAGCACCACAGCCCTGAGGCGCTGCTGTCCTCAGCCGCAGCCAGCCCGTCAGCCACCACTGACAACACCAGCAGAGCAACAGGCAGGCGGGCCGGGGAGGCCAAGGCGGGCTGGCCAACAGGCTGGCTGACATGGTGGGCAGTCAGGGTGGGTGGGTGGGTGGGTGGGTGGGTGGGTGAGTGGGTGGGTGGGTGGGTGAGTGGGTGGGTGGGTGGGTGGGTGGGTGGGTGGGTGGGTGGGTGAGTGGGTGGGTGAGTGGGTGGGTGGGTGGGTGAGTGGGTGGGTGAGTGGGTGGGTGGGTGGGTGGGTGGGTGAGTGGGTGGGTGGGTGGGTGGGTGGGTGGGTGGGTGGGTGAGTGGGTGGGTGGGTGGGTGGGTGAGTGGGTGGGTGGGTGGGTGGGTGGGTGGGTGGGTGGGTGGGTGGGTGGGTGGGTGGGTGGGTGGGTGGAGTGGGTGGGTGGGTGGGTGGGTGGGTGGGTGGGTGGGTGAGTGGGTGGGTGGGTGGGTGGGTGGGTGGGTGGGTGGGTGGGTGAGTGGGTAGCTGGGTGGGTGGGTGGGTGGGTGGGTGGGTGGGTGGGTGGGTGGGTGGGTGGGTGGGTGGGTGGGTGGGTGGGTGGGTGGGTGGGTGGGTGGGGTGGGTGGGTGGGTGGGTGGGTGAGTGGGTAGTTGGGTGGGTGGGTGAGTGGGTGGGTGGGTGAGTGGGTAGCTGGGTGGGTGGGTGAGTGGGTGGGTGGGTGGGTGGGTGAGTGGGTAGCTGGGTGGGTGGGTGAGTGGGTGGGTGGGTGGGCAGCCGAGGCTGGCCATAAGGGTCACAGGTGCAGAGCGTCTGCCCTGGCTCCTCTCCCTGAACCTGTTGTGCCCACCTGCCTCAACCCGCCACCATCACTGCCATTGCTACCTCTGCTGCTATTGCTGCCACCACTGCCACTGCTACCACTGTTGCCACTGCTACCACTGCTGCCGCTGCTGCCACAGCCACTGCTGCCACTGCTGCTGCCGCCATCGCTGCCGCCATCTCTGCCACTGCTGGCAGCACCAGCTGCTCCAGTGCTGTCGAGCTCACCTTCCCTAGCCGCCCATGGCTTGCGTGTGGCCATGTCAATGATGAGGGCGCGCAGGAGGTCGGGTGGGGGGGCGCCCTGGATGCCTGCCACCTCAACTGCCTGGGTCACGCTCTGCACTAGCTGGCTCAGAGTGCACCCCCTGCCTTCAATGAAGGCTGCCAGCTGCGTCACACACAGCACATGCAGCATGACAGAGAGGTGCAGGACAATTGGAAGGGCTCAAGGGGCAGCCCAGCCCAGCCCAGCCCAGCCCAGCCCAGCCCAGCCCAGCCCAGCCCAGCCCAGCCCAGCCCAGCCCAGCCCAGCCCAGCCCAGCCCAGCCCAGCCCAGCCCAGCCCAGCCCAGCCCAGCCCAGCCCAGCCCAGCCCAGCCCTCCTTGCCCACCCACCTCGTCCCCAATCTCCCACCCCGGTCCCCCCCTGCCCCCAGCCACCCACCTCCTCCGCCCTCCAGCTGCCGCCAGCCCCCTCTGGCCGAGTGTCCGCTCCAGCCCCGCTGCCAGCTGCCATAGCCAGGCTGTTGGGCAGCAGCTGCTCCTGGGCCAGTGCTTGCGTCACCTCCTCCACCTCAGCCTCCAGGTCCACCGCCAGCTGGGCCCTGTCTGCCAGCATTGCCGGCACAGCTGTCACGGCAGCCGCTCCCCCCTGCTGCTTCACGGCGGATGTGGCAGCCAAGCTACCAGTAGGAGCGCTAGCATCGGACCTGGCCTGCTGCAGTGGGGGGGTGGTGGACGAGGTGGCAGCTGCATGGCCGTCTTCCCCTGCATGTGCCGCATGGACTGCGTTGCATCCATGCGGCTGCGCAGTACTCGTTTCGAGTGACATGGGGGATGAGTGAGGATTAGGGTGAGGGTGAGGGTGAGAGAGGGAGGCGGCAGCTGCTGACATGGAGCCCTCATGAGCAGAGGATGCCTGCTGCCTGTCCTCCTCTGCCATCGCGGCTGGCGCTGAGTCAGGTGACATGCACTGCTTCTCAAGGCATGGCATGGCATGCAAAGGTGTGAGGTCAGAGTGAGGGTGAGGGGTGGCTGCAGCAGGCTTGGCTGGGGAGGGAAGGTGGATGGGGGCTGCAAGACACCTGCCCAGCTCTGTGCCCAGAGGGGGTGGGGTGGAGTGAGGCAGGGTTTGGCTCTTGGGGGTTGGGTCATAGGGTGAGGGCCGGGAGGGCGGCTGGCTGCAAGTAGCTGACGCAGCCAAGGCATGCGCCTGGCCTGTGTCATTCTGCCCGTTGCTGCTGGCGCTCATGTCGACAGGCTCCTTGCTCAGCTGCTGCTGTGGTGGCAGTGGCGGTGGCTGCTGCTGGTGCGGTGGTGCCGGCGCCTGCGCTTGCTCGGGCAGAGGGTCCTCTGCAGGGCAGCTGGGCATCGCTGTGGAGGGCAAACGGGACGAGTCAGCTATGAGGATATCATTGCCAAGGCCTGACCCCCAAGCCTGACAACGTGCCTGACCCCAGGCCTGTCAAGAGCATCCATCAGGCGACATCCAGCCGCTGCACATTGGCTCCAGGTGTTTTGCCTGCAACCCTGTGGCACCCTGCACATTGACTGCAGGTGCCTTGCCTCCAGCCCTGCAGCTCCCTGCAGCACCTTCTGTCAGGTTGATGACGTCCTCCCGCTGCTTCTTGTCTACAGCATGCTCGCCATCGTCGCCGGGCGCGACAGGGTGCCGGGGGCGCTTGCCACCCACCTGCAGAGTTTGATTTGTACAATCAAAATCAGAATTGCACAACCCGTGCGGACTGACGTTATTGCCTCGCGCCCGGAGCTACTCGCCTTGCCTCCGGCAGGGGTAGTACCGCTTACATCTGTGGGGCTTGACGAAGGTGGCAATGCCGCGCTGGTGGGGCCACTGCTGCTGCGCTTCTTGAAAAATGCATCAATAGTGCGACCCTTCTGCATTTACGTTCGGCCTGCGCCAGACCCACGTCCGCCCTGTTGCTTGAGTCGTCGCTACAGGGAGCTGTCGTATGAAATTATGATTAGTTCACATTGGTCCACATGGAAAGGATCAATGTATTGAGTAGGCTGCTTGGAAGGCTGGGGCAAGCCCTCTCCAGCTCAAATGCCTGACGTCCGACTGCCTGTCCGGCTTTCAGACCCATAATGCCTCGTGGTGGCTCATTTCACCGGCAGCGGGCTCTCTGTCCCCATGTCCGCCATGCAGACGCCCACTGACACTTTTGTGGGTTCATTTTGTGTGCATTTAAGTCTAGGACCCTTCTGTGTCGTGAATTAGGGAAGCTTTAGTCGTGGCACAAGGACACGTGGGAATTCTCTAGGCCATGTGCATCATCCCGGCCACCATCTGCAAGTCTGAGCTCGAGGACAAGTATACGTGTTTTACAGGTTAACTGACCCTGACTTTTGCAACTAGCAACTGACGTTGCTGGATGTCTTGTGCCATGCCAAATCCTACGTGTCCTTGTGAGTGGGAGCTGTGTGACATTTTTCTCAACTCGTACCATCAAGAGTTTATGTACACTGCTGATGATACACTGCCATGCTGCTCCGATATCCTCCATGCACTGCGAGATCTCCTCAACCGACAACGACTCCAGCCATCCTGGAGGAGTCCCAACCCCAGCCTACAGGCCCGTCCTCCAGTGCCAAGCCTACAAGCCCTCAGCCCTGACCTGCCAAGGCCACAAGAATGCAAGGCCACAAACTCACCCACACAACTTCACCGCATCCCCCAACATGCAAAACAGTATACCGTAGTGATACGCCCTGTTGGTGATTTTTTTTAGTGTACTTGCTACCAGCCTCAGCGCCCTAACCCCCACCTTCACATGCCCAAGCTGCCCCAACGCCCCTGCCCCTACCCCTGCCTTGACTGCGGCCCCTGCTGCCCTGTTAGCTCTTGCTGCTGCTGTCACGAGGATGGCACCCTCCTGGTGGATGGTAGATGCCCCTTCATACACCCCCCCACGCCTCCCCCACCCCCCTGCCCCATTCATCCAGCCAACGCACCTCTGATACCACCTCACGGCGGCAACCAACTGCAATGAATTCGTCCCCTAACGGCTGAAGCTTGCCTGTGACACAACCCCACCTGATGTCCAGCCCTGACCACCAGCTACCCACCAGCTACCCACCGGCTTCCCACCAGCTACCACCAGCTACCCACCAGCTTCCCACCAGTCCCCAGCCCCCCCTGCACCTGCACCCTCCTCCCCATTCACAAGGGTGACCCCCTAGCTACACAAGGACTGCTCTCTCCTGCCCATTGCCTCCAAGACTCAAGACATGGCTGGGGGGGAGGGAGGGGGCAGGGGCAGGGCCAGGACCAGCTGCAGGACATCCTGGCCCCCCTCCCTTGCCTCAACCCCCTCCCCACCCTCCACACAGGGTCAGGTTTAGGGTTGCTCAGCCTGCACTACGCGCTACTCCTCAGCCTGCCACCCCCCTCCTGCCGCCCCCGCCTGGGGTAGGGGTGGGTGGCAGGAGGTGGGGGGGCTCAGCTCCAGGACCAGGGCCGCCGCCCCCGGGGCCTGGCTGCTGCCGCCGCTGCGATGGCCTTGCCCACCGGGTACGCCACTGGGCAGCCGCCCTTGGCTGAGAGCAGGCAGATGAGGTCCCGCATACCTGACTCCACCAGGTCAAACCTGGGCAGAACAGGGGGCTGGCTGGGTGGGTGTGCGGGGTATAAGGTGTAAGGTGTAAGGTGTAAGGTGTAAGGTGTAAGGTGTAAGGTGTAAGGTGTAAGGTGGGGGACCCGTCTCATGCAATTTAGTGTGTGGAATTAACAATGCAAGATGCACAGGTCCACAGGAGAATGAGTTCCGCGCTCATGCTGACACAAGCCTTGCATGGTCACACCCTGTCTTGCATGGTCACACCATGGAGAAGGGTGGCAGGGTCACACTCACTGTGTGAGCTTGCCCTGCACCGCCTGCACGTGCTCCTGGCTCTCAGTGCCCAGCACCAGGGGGTCCCACGCAACCAGCGCGCTGACTTCATCGCGCAGCTGCTGGAACATGTCCATGTGGCCCTGCAGCTCCTGAGACCGCCGGCATGTGGCCAGACTGAGCCAGTGGGGTGGGGTGGGGTGGGGTGGGGTGGGGTGGGGTGGGGTGGGGTGGGGTGGGGTGGGGTGGGGTGGGGTGGGGTGGGGTGGGGTGGGGTGGGGTGGGGTGGGGTGGGGTGGGGTGGGGTGGGGTGGGGTGGGGTGGGGTGGGGCTAAGCAAGCAGCTAAGTGTTCCTGGCCAGCCAGCCAGCCAGCCAGCCAGCCAGCCAGCCAGCCCCACTGTCCCTCACCTCCAGCTGAGACTGCAGCACATATGGGGGCCGAGGGCCTTCAGAGACCAGCTGGCACATGTCAGCTTGCAGCTCGTCATAGTGCTTCAAGCGCTCGCCAGTGGCTCGCAGCTGGGCTGCACAGGGTGGCACATGGCGAAGGGCACATGGCGAACGGCGCATGGTGCATGTTGCTGCCACTGGGTGCTGCTGCTGTTGCACCTGCTGCTGATGATGGTGAGGGGGGGCATTCAGGGAAGGGGTGGCAGTAGGGGAGGTGGGAAGGAAGGGGCAGGCGGTGGAAGGGGACAGAGGCACGAATGCTGGCAAGCCCATGTATTGATGGATCCCCAAGTATGAGGGAGGTGGGAAGGAGTAGGTTGGGAAGGGCAGGGAGGGGAGGAAGGGGAGGAGAAGGAGGAGGAAGGTGATAGGGCAGCAGATCTGGGGCTGGCTGGCCAGCTATTCAAAACGCCCAGGTGTTGATGTCAGTCTGCTAGTGGCTGCAGCCAGCAGCCCAGGGCACCGGCTGACCTGCTGGCAGCCTCTGTAGACATTTCGCCCCGTGCCCCGTCCTTTGCTTCCACCCCCTGGCCGCCAACTCCCTCCCCCTCCCCTCTGCTCCCCGCCCAGAACTGAACACCCCACTGCAGCCAGGTGCAGCCCCTGCTGACCTGCGAGGATGCGCAGCTGCTGCAGCTGGCTGTTGGCCTCGACCGCTGTCAGGGGGCGGCTGTGCTGCCAGTGCGGGGGCGGCGGCCGCAGCACCACCCTCACCTCCCTGGGGCCCTGCACCGCACCACACCACACCATAACACATCACACCACATTACACCTCACCACACCTCACCACATCGCACCAGGTAGGGCCATCTCATGTTTTACACTGGTGTTCTCAGTGTGACGATATGACACAGCTAGGTCAGGTCAGGTCAGGTCAGGTCAGGTCAGGTCAGGTCAGGTCAGGTCAGGTCAGGTCAGGTCAGGTCAGGTCAGGTCAGGTCAGGTCAGGTCAGGTCAGGTCAGGTCAGGTCAGGTCAGGTCAGGTCAGGTCAGGTCAGGTCAGGTCAGGTCAGGTCAGGTCAGGTCAGATTAGGTCCAAGCAGGTGTGCTTACAGCATCAGGTTATAGGTATCCTACCCTCACTCGTCCACAGGTCACACCCCAGACCCTGATTGTCACACCTGGGCCCAGCGCTCCGTCACAGTCACACTTGCACCAGGTGCACTGGGGCCGGGCAGGTCCAGGCTGCGGTTGGGGTCAGGGGACCAGGCCTGGACCCGGCTCCCTCCCGCCCCCTCCTCCCCTAGCAACACGTACTTATACTCCAGGCGGTCGCTACTGCGCCACCACCCAGCAGCAGGGCAAGCAGCACAGCAACAGTGGTGGCAGCGGCAGCAGCAGCAGCAGTGGTGACAGTGCCTGGCAGCAACGCTGGTGAGTACAGTCACAGCATAAACATCACATTCCTGAGCAGCAGCGGCAGGGGCAGAGGCAGGGGCAGGGGCAGGGGCAGAGGCAGGGGCAGGGGCAGGGGCAGGCGGCTCACACTCACTCTGGCGGCAAGTAGAACACAGCTCTCCACATCCCCGCCCCCGGCCCTGGCCCCAGCTCCATGGCCTGCTCTGCATTCCAGCTGCCCAGCTCCTTGGCCCCCCCCACCACACCCACACCACACCCATCAGGGGCCTGGTGCGCCAGCCGAAGTGTGACCTTGATGGGGGGGCCTGGCGGGGTCGGCTGCGAGGCGCCCCCCCCCTGTGCCTCTGGCTGCGGCTGGTGGGGTGGCATGGTGGGGAGGGCTGGCTGAGGGGTGGGTGTCACAGAGGGGGTAGGGGCAGGGGCAGGGTGTGTCATGACTGCAGGCAGGGAGGCACACGGGACGACTAGGGCTTGACAGCAGGTAGGGGTGGCGGCTGTGCGATGCGAAGGCGGGGCACAGAGGGATTGTGGCAGGGCACGCAAGGCAGCCAGGCGCAGGGCATCCAGCTGGGGCATAGCCACTACGCAGCTATGGGGCTAAGGGGCTAAACGGGCAAGAGGTGCAGGGGGGTGGAGGCTATGGGGCTGTAGGGCCAAGCACCTGGGACGGCGCGTGTTGCGACGCCCTTTTCGACCCGGGCGAGCCCAGACGAGCCCTGCATTGCGGACAGTGTATGCTCGCGAGGTGAAGCGAGCGTATTGAGTGCCAGCTCAATTAGGGGTCGAGCCACACCACGAGGCGTTGAGTCGCGGGAGCGGCGCGCTTCAAACCAGTGTGCTGCAATTGGAGCATTGGCGAAGCTGCGGGAGTATTGAGATGCCTTATCGGAGTAAGCGCGACTACCAGGCTACCACGAGCACGGGATCAGATGGGTGCGAGTCTGGGTGGTGACAAGTGTGGCAGAGAGCATAGATACTTGTTGATGGCGCAGAAGAATTGCGAGCTTGCATGAGATGAAAAACTTCGAACATGTGAACATCCTGAAGCCTGTCCAGGTGAGAACACAGAGCCTATCGCAGCCCTGTGCCCACACAAGTCGCCCACGATGCAGCATGGCACTCCTTTGCCTTCACTCCAGCTTCCCTTTGATGTTGTTACTAATGTTGCTTTTACTTTACTTCATGTATTGTATGAAGCCCCGCCGCCTCAGTGTAGCAACAGCTAGTCATTCCACAGTTTTTACTTCTAACAGAGTTGAACAAGGGCAAATTGATGTGGGTGATATGCCCCATCTCATCTTCAATCTTGCATTTCATCTTTGAGTGCACTGCCACGAGTTCCATCAGGCAGCAGGCGGAGTTTGCCATGACTTTACAGAACAACAATGAGAACTTGCATGACTTCATGTTGAGCCCATGTGCACCTTTGTTTGTGCACCTTGCTATGAAGTGCGTTTCAGAAAGTCCCGAACCCCTTGAGGGGGAGGGCGGCCTAGCAGCCTAACGGCTGACGGCTTAAGCGGTGTAAGCCACATCATCATCTTCAATCGCCACTGCACTGCAGAGTCCCCCCTTCGACAAAAAGCGTGGTGGCCTGGCAGGGGGCCTTGCACAGCACGTTCCCTGGTTCCGGCCATTTATTTGCAAAAAGATCTCTCCACACACAGTGAGCAAACCCGACTTGCGATTGGACCCGACAACTACTCTAGAAAGGACCCAACGATGCAATGCGGAGGAGTAAAACGAGGTTACTGGTAAAGAAAGGAGAGAGCACGACGCACACGTCGGACATTTTCCCCCGGGTCATCGAAACCTGTCGATTGTTGCAAAATCGATGGGGTCATCGAAATGGGATCGATTGCGGTCGAAGGCGATCGAAGCTGATCGAAATTTGAGTCGGACATTTTCCCTGGGGTATCGAAACCCGTCGATTGTCGCAAATTCGATGGGATCGATTGCGGTTGAAAGCGATCAAAGCTGCGTCGAACATTTTCCCCCGGGTTATCGAAGCCTGTTAATTGTTCCAGAATCGATGGGGTCGTCGCAACAGGGTCGGTTGCGGTCGAAGGCGGTCAAAGCTGGTTGAAAGCTGCCGAGTCCAGGCAGTGTAAGCGTGTGCTACTCGAAATACATGTTCAACATTGAGGAAAAGAGAGACTCATCCCAACTTGGCATCCCAAAACAGCTTCCACGCCTCACGACGTCGCAAATGGCCACGCAGCCAGCATCAAAGGCGAGCTCGCAGCCATCTACGCAGATAGCTGTGCCACGCAACGTATCCATCCAGCATCGCAGCCCCGTCTCTAGGCAGCCAGCGTGGAAGTTAGGCGTACAGCCATCTACGAAGCTAGCTCGTACACAACGTAGCCACGCATCGCTGCCAGACACAACCTCGATCTGGACTTGCAACCTCGCAGCCTCGCAGCCCCGCTCACAGCTAACGTAGCCAACCTGACCACACAGCGCCACACAGACAGCTAGCTACGCTGTCATCCATGCGTCTGCGACGGCGTGGTACCGATGAACGGGGATGCGGTGTCATGCTTTCTCAACATGCGCATATTCTTGCTTGTGAAGTGCTTGAGCTTTTGTGGTAATGTGGAGTTGTGGCCATGAGCTACAACCAGGACTTGTCTTGTCACCAGACATAGCAGTCGCCACCACTACCGCCACCTTCCAAACATCCCGCTTGCAGCTCCCTTCCTTGTCACTCTCTCATCCTCCCACCTAGTGAAGGGTCCTCATCATCTTTCCCTGTCACTTTCTCATCCTCTCAGTTAAGGGTCCTCAGCATACACAATCCCCCCCCCCCCTCCTCCCAGTAGACGGTGAGTGGCTAGCCCTTTGCATGTATGTGGCTCCCTGGTCACACCCTTCCCGTCCCGTCCCGTCACTGTCCCCCACTGACCCTCCCTGTCTGTCATCGCACCTGCTTTCCCCCACTTCATCGCAACTGCCGTCCACCACTGTCATCGCACCTGCCTGTCATGCTCGCCGGCAATCTGGCAACAGCCTTCAACCGGCGAGTGCCCTATGCCAGCTGGTGAGTGCCTATGTCATGCAACACGTGACAGCCAGCCTGCTAGCATGTTGTGCCAGCCTCACTGTAAGCACGCTCCTTGCTTGCTGCAGGTCTGACGCCTACACTCCTGCCCCTTGCCTCCTTCCCCCTTCCCTACCCTGTCCCACCCCATCCCTACCCTTCCCTCCCTACCCTTCCCAGCAGCCAGAAGAGAGCTCAGGAGCCTCCACTCCCCCCCCTCCCCCTCCCCCTCCCCCTCCCCCTCCCCCTCCCCCTCCCCCTCCCCCTCCCCCTCCCCCTCCCCCTCCCCCTCCCCTCCCCTCCCCTCCCCTCCCCTCCCCTCCCCTCCCCTCCCCTCCCCTCCCCTCCCCTCCCCTCCCCTCCCCTCCCCTCCCCTCCCCTCCCCTCCCCTCCCCTCCCCTCCCCTCCCCTCCCCTCCCCTCCCCTCCCCTCCCCTCCCCTCCCCTCCCCTCCCCTCCCCTCCCCTCCCCTCCCTTCCCCGGCCCTCCCCGGCCCTCCCCGGCAGGTGTGTGGCAGTTGTGGAAGGGCGCAAATAGTCAGGAGTCAGCTGATCTCTCTACCCATCCTTGCAGCCAAGAGCGGCAGCCAAGTTCAGCCAGGAGCAGCAGCCAGGAGCCAACAAGCAGCCAAGGAACGCAGCCTAGAGACGCAGCCAAGAGCCGTAGCTTGGAGGCGAAAGAGGGGCAGCCATACTGGGGCAGGAGGATGCCAGCAGCCAAGAGTTAAGGTGAGTGCAAATGTTGTTGAGGTGTTTGGCCAGCCTGCCCACCTCCAATCATGCATGTCTTGGTTTGTTGATCACAAGCATGCCCCTTGCTTGCTGCAGGTCTAACAGTCACACTCCAATCCCATTGCCCCTTCCCTCTGACCCTACCCTGTCCCATCACCAACACCTCCAAGTCTCCTACGCCCCCATTTCCCCCCTCCCCCTCACTTTCCCCCGACATCGAAGTCCCCTCCCTACCCTACCCAGCAGCCAGGAGGAAGCCCCCTCTTGTCCCTCTTCTCCCTAACCCCTCTAGAAGTGGCTAATCATCTACCGGTAATTAGCTGACACCCAGCCCAGCTGGCCTCCTGCCCCTTGGCCTCTTCCTCCGTCCCTCTGCTGTCCCACCACCACCACCAGTCCGCAACCCCGTCTACTTCCCCCCAACCCCATCGGGCAGCCTGGAGCGGGCAGCCTGGAGCCAGCGCTAGTAGTAGCAGCCAACACAACCCTCACTAGCCATGCCATGCCCACACACAACAAAGACCCATCCCATCCCTCTCTCAAGGGGACAGCCAACCCATGAGATACACTACCCACCCCCACACCATTGATCAAGAAGTGTTGCAATACCATGGCTGTAGTGCTTTTGATGGGTGCCAGACTTGCGACATGGCTGACCGACGGCATGGCATGTTTGCCTCTTGCAGGTCACCTCATTGTTTTTGTCAGGGTTCCAACCCAACCCGTTCAGCTCGTCATTGATGAAGCCCAACCAACAGCGGATTACAGCTGAGCCCACAGGGCGCACCTCACAAGGGTACTAGTGCCACACTGCATGGCATGACCAGCAGGCTTTGAGTCCTAGAAGCATGCCCAATATCGAGGCAGCAAGCCTGTTGCTTTGGATGTAGGCTTTGTGCTTTGGCACTAGGCCTTGTACTTTGGCAGCTTGACCTTGTGCTTTGGCAATAAGCCAGTGTAATGATGAGTTTCCTGCATCGATCCCCCATCGAATCGATGGATGGAGCCGACTCGAAACTGCCTCAAACATGCCTCGAACATGCCTGAAACATGCCTCGATCATGCCTCGAAATCACAAAAATCGATACCCCCATCGAATCGACAGCCTACCCCATCGAGATTTTGGATCGATAGTAGCCGGCGTCGGTCCCCCTCATCGGTCAACGATCGAGGCGGGATCGACGGGGGGGAAAATGTCCGACGCAGAAATGACCGCATTTGGACAACTCAATGTGTTGGGCTAGTCCTTAGGCCATGCCATCATGCTTCACTGCACTGAGCTGTTGCCGTCAGAGCCCACCCCTAGCAGCTCACCCCCACTGCACAATCCTGCTTGCCACCCCGCCCACCCGCATCAAACGTATTCACTACTATCTTTTGCCATGTCGGTTCGTGCTATTATATTAGCTTCAGCCCCCTCACTCGGCCCGTCACACCCCTGCCCCTGAAGCCTGGTCCAAGCCGCGGCGCCAAACATCAGAAAGGAAAGCGCGTGGCCACCTTGCCACTCCTCACCGTGCAGCTCACTGGGGACCACTCCTAACTGAGGAGCCACACCAGGCTTGTAATCCACCGCCATCGGCATACTCGTTCTGCAAGCACCTTGGCCGTGATGGCTAGGCGCACAGGTCGTGAAATCCCAGGCCCTGGCTGCGCGATGTCCACGCCTCCTCCAGGGTTTGAATCCCGAACCCCGTAATACACACCAGGCCAGTACCCATGACGAGCGCTAATGCAAACACCACCAACGAGGAGCGGCCTGTGCGCTTGATCTGCGTGGCCAAAAGGGGACATAAGGAAGGGACAAGCGGGAAAGTCAAGATGGGCCAAGGGCAACAGCGTGTTTTGGGGGGGTCCAGGAAGGGCAAGAGTCAGGAATACATGACTGAAGTTGTAGCATGTTTTGCATGCTCATGCAGAGGTGGTGCTTGCATGGGCCGCCCTTGCCTCCCGGCCCCCTCACCATTCCGCCTAGCACCAGCACGCCCAGGACGGATGCCAGCATGGAGGCGGCGCCATAGACCAGGGCGTACTGTGGGTTGATGCGGCGCAGCACGACAAAGCTGAGCAGTGCCCCAGAGGAAGAGAAGAGGACCATGAGGGAGGAGGTGGCGCCGGCGATCTGCAGGCGAGCCCGCCAGGCCAGATCGTGGTCGGTCTGATGGGCATGGTTGGTATGGTTACTGCAGTTTGTCTGGTTAGTGTGGGTGCAGGGGAGTTGGTGTGGTGCCAGAGAGTAGCGGGGGCACAGCAGGCGGCAAGCAGCATGTGTGGGGGTAAGGGCAGCACCAGCAGCATGTGCTCACCATTCTTTCCCCGTTTCGCCCTAATGCATGATCTATAGCTCAAAGTGACATGGCATAGCTTATAACGAAAACTGCGCTAAAATACGCAAAATCGCAGAGTAAATCGCAATTTGTATAGCGTAGTGCGAGGTAGTGAAGCTTGCAAAGGGACCATTTCGTAGCGCAAAAGGACTCCTGAAAAATGGCGTTATACAGCGAACGCTACATCTAGCACGAACAAGAACACTGGTGCTCACTGCCCATGGCTCAGGTGTGAGGTGTGAGACGCTCAGGTGTGAGGTGTGAGACTCTTTGGGTCCATGCGTCCATGCGTCCATGCAGGGTGTGGGGTGTGACACACCTCCTGACCCTCACTACAGTACCCTCACTACAGTAGCTGAGCCCTGCAGGCTTCCAGGCCTACTTGCCTGCGGGTGCACCCCCAGCTGCAGCAGCAGAGGGGAGATGACCATGCCTCCCCCCAGGCCCAGCAAGCCGGCCACCAAGCCCGCAGTGCAGGCCACGGCAGAGGCGGCCGCCAGAGCTCTCCCACCACCACTCAGCACCCTCTCGCCTGCGGGGCCAGCAGGGCAGCGGCAACAGCGATGGGAGCAAAGCTGGCTGAAGCAGGGTCACTCTTTCAGCCCTCCATTTCTTATTTGCCCCTCCTTTTTCTTTACAACTTTCTCGCCCCCTCCTCACCCCTCGGCCCCTCCTCACCCCTCGCCCCCTCCTCACCCCTCGCCCCCTCCTCACCTACTCACCTTCAGTGCTTGTCTTTGCACGGCCCAGCAGCGGCTGGCGGGTGCCGGCCTCCCCCTCCTGCTCCCCCTCCTCCTCTCCCTCTCCCTCCTCCTCCTCCCCCTCCTGCTGAGCGTGTTGGACCACTACCTTGACCCTAGAGCCCGCAGCCCCCCGCCTCCTGCTGCCGAGGGGGGACCCTGCTGACTCCAGCATGGCTGCCGCTTGCATGCAGGAGGCCAGCAGCATGAGGGTCAGCTGGGCTGCCAGCAGCAGCCAGTAGGTGCGGGAGCAGCGCTCCACGCTGGGCAGGGAGCGCGCCACCTGGGCAGGGCAGGGCCAGGCAGCAGGCAGCCTGTCGACACCGGGAAGCTGGGGGGAAGCTGAGGGTGTGTGGGTAGGGGAGAGCAGCGGACACGTGAGGTGGGCGTGCCAAGGGAAGCTATCCAGAAGCTGGGGGGCTACAAGCTGTCAGTGCCCATCCCGCCGCCCCAGTCAGCTACACAGTCATGTGATGCGTTATCCGACTCGACTCTCGACACTATCTTCACAACCCTCAACACCTGTGTTAGATTGGAGGCGTGTGTTGGAGGCCCTCTACTGTCCTCTACTGCCCTTGACCTGCCTGCTGGCTGTATCCCCCTCCTCCCCTCCTCCCCCTACTCCCCAGCACCCTCGGGCCCCCCTCCTTGCTCCAGCCCCAAGCACCCAGCCCTGCCCCCCATGCTGCACCAGGCTGCACCTGCAGTGCGGCAAAGATGATCCAGGTGGTCGTCATGAGGGCCAGGGAGCGGCACGGCAGGCGGCTGAGGCCTGCTGCCACGTCCTGGAGCCATGAAGGGCAGGTCCACCTGCCTGCCCGGCAGCTTGGGTGGCAGTGCAGTGCGGGGCAGCAAGGCTGGTCAGGGAGCCGTGCATCAGGGGCAGGGGGAGGACGTGGACAAGCCAGACTTAGGACCTACTCGTGTCATACCGTTTCTCTTGCCCCTGCCCCTGCCCCTGACCCTTACCCTGTGTTAGGTGTCAGTGCTGTGTCAGGTTTGTGTTAGTCTAGAACTGAAAATGAGAGCGAAGAGTCTAGAGTTGGCGGGGTCGGCAGGGGCGACAGCAGCGGGCAGGGTCGATTCACAGCGTCAGGGTGGTGGGACATTCCTCGCAACACGGCACTGGCGGGCTGGGTTGGGTGGGTTGGGTGGGTTGGGTTGTGGCGGTTGTGGTGGTTGTGGCGGTTGCTTTAAATATGCACCGAGGTGCCAGTAGCTGACCTGGGGCCAGAGGGTCCGTTGCCAGCCAGGGGGGCCTGGGCCGATGCTGCCAGGGGTGGATGTGTGCTGTTTACCTCGGCCCCTGCCCTGGTCCCTGCTCCTGCGCCTGACTCCTCTGCTCCTCTAGCCGCTGTTGCTGCTGCCGCTGTTGCTGCTGCCGCTGTTGCTGCTGCATTTGCTGCTGCTTCCGCTTCCTGGCGCTGCATCTTGCTTTCCATGTGCCACATAGCCATGCCCTGCAGGCCACATGGTAGCACTGGCAGTGATCATGTCAGGTCAGGTTGGGGGAGGGTCAGGGAAGGGTCAGCAGGTTCCACCTCACCCCAACATGATAATTGCCAAGTCCTTCCATGCTGCAGTAACCCATAGACAGCTTTACAGCTGCTGTCCATCAAGTGGTCTATAGCTTTGCCTGAGAAGTCTCCTTCTTCTTCTTCTTCTCTGAACTCATACCATCTAGCTGATGCCCTACTTTTCACCTGATCTCAATCCCTTGTCCTGCTGCTACCACTTTTGTGACTGCATTGCTTGCTCCTTTCACTCACCTTGCCCTCAGCATTCGCATGCTGTTACAACCACCCGCAAACACTGCTACCATCCCCATGCCACCCCATTTGCACTAGCTTGCCTGACAACTGCCGACACATTTTGGAGGACCCTTCTTATTGATATCTTATTTTATCTACCTGTTTATACCTATTTTACTTTAGGAACCCATCTGCTGACCCACCTTGGAGGCTGCTTGCATGACAAGTAGAAGCATGAGGAGGATGAGAAGAAGTGTGACCAACCAGGGAGGGAAAATGGTGTTGCCCAGCACCCCTATGCTCACCCCACTCTGCAGTGGCACCAAACACACCAGTTCCAGGATGGGTTAGTGCAGCTGCATGATGCGCTTTAAGTACATGGCTGCATGGGTGCAAGTTTCATATGGATGTACTCTGAAAACCATTGGGCGCCTAGTCACGCATGGCAAAGGAGGAAGCGGGTGAACAAGGCTGTGCAGTGCAAGTGTAGATGGTGTGGATGGTGAGCATGCAAGCACATGGGCGCATGAGTGCTTGCTTGGTCAAGCACTCACCAGGAGCAAAGGGGTGAGCAGCAGCGCCAGGTCAAAGTTGATCTGCAAACCCAAGCAGCCAGCTAAGCAGCCCTATCAGCTGTACCAGGACTGAACTGGATCTCACCAAGGCTAGGTGACGCTGGCATGGGTCCCTGGCAGTGAAGCTGTGAGGCCTGTCATGCCCTCATTGAGCCAGCCTTATTCTCTAAGGTCCTTAGGTGCTGGTGGTGCCCTGTTGGACCGGGTATCGGCGGATGGCATGCATTGTTAATGGTGTTGATGTTGAGGATGGTGTTGCCTGGCTGTCCTTGCCCAACCCCTCCTTGTCCTTGCCGAAGACAATCGCCCTTGGTACCCCTATTGCCTTAGGGACTAGGGTGCGTCTGCAGGCTTGGTCAAGGGCACACCATGCACATCGACTGTTCACTGGGAAACACGGGGACCAGGGCCAGGGCCAGGGCCAGGGCCAGGGCCAGGGGTCGCTGCTGTATCCCATGCATGCTGGTGGTGACAACACTTGAATGCTTGAGCAAGGGAGACAAGGGTGCACGCTAGGCTGGCAGCAGGGGTAGAGCAGCGCCAGAGCCAGCTCAGGAGCCCACCAAGCACTTGTCTACTGCTGCTGCTGCTGCAACTGCTAAACACAGCCTGAGAGACCCCTGGTCAAGCTGAGTTGGGCTGGCGTGCAGCAGGTCACCATGCCCGGCATGTTGCAATGTCGCAATGCAGCAGCTGGGCGCATCATGGCACGGAGGGCAATGGTGGCAAGGATGAGGCTTACGGTAAGGCTGGGCACATACAGATGAGGGTGTCGACAGCACGGTGCAGAGCCACAGCGGCAGAGCAGGGGCAGCGCCAGCTTAGGGACCCACCAAGCACTTGTCTGGGGCCAGGGGCGACGGTTTGCACAGGTTCAGGGCCACAGTGACGAGACTGCCCGCTGTGATGAGGGCCTGGGAGAGCGCTGTGCTGTCTTTAAGGCCTGCGCAGGGCAAGGAAAAATGGGCTGAGGGGGCTCAGGGGGTTCAGGGGCCCCAGGGGCAAAGCAGGCCGAGTGACTTGGTGTAAGGGTCAGCACAGGCATGAAAGCTGCAGCAGTGCTGAGCTGGAGTCAGGGGCAGTGGAGGTAAAACTCAAACACGATATGCCTACATATCTGGCTCGGTGTGCTACTGAAAAGACTAGGGTGAGCAAGGCTGGAGGGGTGTGCGTCGGGGCCACGAACATTATGGTCGGGGCAGGTGCTTACCAAAGCCTGCCACAGCTTGCAGCAGAGGGATGAAGATGGCCCCACCGCCCACCCCAGCGCTTGCTGCTACGCTGCCGACCTGCGATGTGTTCGGGGCCAGTGGCCGGCATATACTGATGCAAGTGCACGGGGGCTGGGGGGCGAAAGTTCACAAAGCTGTACGCCGCCGCTGAACGCTGCATTGAGCTGTACCGTAAGAACGATGGCGATGGTACAAAGGCTGTGCCAGTCAACAGTAAAAGGCGTGCTTGTGTCCATTGCGTCCATCGCTACGCGCCGTTGGGCCTATAGTTGAAGATAAAGTATTTGAGGCCCCCTTGGCTGCCTGCAATTTAACTGCTGTAACTGTTTAGTAACTTGAAGCAGCCAGGTGACGTCCAGCCCGCACACCATGCGGCGCACATAGGTGCACTCCCGCTTTGACCAGGCTGGCAGGTACCCACCACCAGAATCCAAATCTGCGCCGGTGTTCCTCAGTGCCCACCAGGACCTTAGCCCCAGCCAGGGACACTGACTTCTTGAGCCTGCCAGCGAAGAGCAGCGTGAGCATGTTGCTGAAAGCTGTCTCCAGCTGCTTCCCGACGTGGTCCACCATGTTGGTGTCTGAGGGGTGGCGAGGGATCGCTGCGAGGCGGGCGCGAAGGTCGGGGTGCGCGGCCAGCACGGCAGCCACTGCCGCGTTGGGCCGAGTGTTTGCGCCGTTTCCGGGCGGGCCGCGGCACAGCTGCAGGTACAGGTTCCTGCAGCTCAGGTCCGGGATGGCTGCCTGGGAGACAGGGATGTCTGTGTACACGGGCTGGTCGTGCAGGCCCAGCGGTTCGGCTACGCGAACGGTAAACAAGCCGCGCACGAGTAAGCCCAGCCCAAGGCTGGCGAGCACCCCACGCTCGCTGCAGGCCTCCACGCGTGGCTGCACTGCGTCGTCCAGGAAGGCATCCCAAAGCTCTTGCGGCAAGTGGTCGATGAGGTGGGCTAGCTTACACTTCCTGCCGTGGTGTGTGTTGTCCCTATCGCGGGCAGCGCGGGCCTCTCCGGAGGTCTTTCTATTGCGCTCCGCTTCGGTCCGCTTGAGGTCTGGCTGTAGTGCCTCGTCGCGGTCCTCAATATCACTGCCTAGGTCCTCCGGCACTAGCTTAGGCACGGTCCGTTTTTTTTTTAGCCATAGAAATCAAGAGCGTGAAGCCGCCACAAATAAGCGAGAAATCAAGAGCGTGAAGCCATCACAAATACTAGAAAAATTGTCAGGTTTGTTCGTTACCTTTATATCTACCTATATTTATAGCGTTCCGACTTCCGACTGCCTGTCCGGCTTTCAGACCTATTATGAGTCGCCCAACCATGTTGAACGTTACCCAAGATGTCGCCCAACCATGTTGAACGTTACCCACGTACACAGCATGCATCCTCATGCTGGTGCACACATTTGCTACATGTACTGCACAGCTTACTAACGAGGTGTAACGGAGGGCTACGAGCATTCGGTTGCTGGGCATTCGTAACACCATGCGTGAAACATGCCCACGGCACGACCCAGTGGTCGGCACGATGAAGTGCAACCCATTGTTGGCGGTCAGCCTAACCCATTCAAAGCAATCCATCAAGTGAAATCAACCAGCTGACACACCTCAGGGTCTTTCACTGTGAGCGCTTACTCTGCGCAGGTCATCAGTGTGTCGCATTGCATCGGCAGGTACAGGCACACCACATGATGCACTTCATGCATAACGTCAGTGTTCGGGACGCGTGCCATATTTACGGCATTTGCGCCATATACGGCTATACAGAGCTGCGCCTCACCGTTGCAGCTCAGCATCGAGGAGTAACGCTGACTACTTGGACCCAGCACTAGCCGTAGAACCGACGAGAGCAGTTGTCCTCATCTTCATCGTCATCCGTTTCTATCCCTCGCGCAAGGTCCCGGTGCACTGCGTCGCCGAACATCGGCACGCTGCCAGGGAAGGCCCCAGCCAAGCCCCGCGTCGCTCCAGCCGGCCCTTTCTTCCCACTCGACACCCTCACTACCGGCGGCGTTCCCCAAGCGGGCCGTTTGCCATTGGCGGCTGCGGCTGCGGAGGCACCAGTCGCGGCAAGCTGCGCAGCCTGCCCAAACGGCAATCCCGCGCTTGTCGCACTCGGCGGTCTTCCCTCTGCCCAAGGCCGAGCAGCAGCGGTGCCAATCACCTTGTCCGAGATGTGAGGTCCAGTCGCCCAAGAGTTGTGTGAGTGAGGCGCCTGGCGTGCAACAGCCAAGGAAGTGGTTAGGACCCCTGGTCGGGACTGAGAAGGATGCTGGGTGCTGCCTTGGCCAGCATCCAGGCGCTCCTCCTCCTCTTCCTCCTCCTCCCCCTCAGGCCACAGAACCAGGGTCGTAGGCTGCCCGCCTACACGGTGGCCGTCCATACCACCAGTGCAGGTGGCTGCGGTGCGCAATGGCTTGGTGCCCACACCACATCCTTGACTCCCCTCCTCCTCTTCTTCCTCCTCCTCCTCCTCCTCCTCCTCTTCCTCATCATCGGCATCCACCTCCCCATGATGCTCCAGCACCAGGGACAGGGGCGGGGGCTTCTGCCTGGTGGGAGGCCGGGCCATGGGCGGCGCTGTCAACAGCGGCTGACCGCCGCCACCTGCCACCCCCACCCCGCCTCGCCCCCCCGGCCCCACCCCACCCAGGCCTCCACCCTGCAGCCCCGCCCCCCCCTCCCCGCCCGCTTGACGACTAAACCCCAGCGTCGGCATGGCGGTGGAGGGACGGGTGCGGTGGCCCAGCCCAGGGCGGCCCCCGATCCCATCCCCCTGCCCCCCCACCCCTCCCAACACCCCAGGCATGAGCCCTAGCCCCCCCACATGCCGCCCTTCAGGCCACAAGTGGAGAGCCTCAGGAGGGGGCTTCTGGCGTGAAGGTGGGCGCTGGAGCTGCAGGGCGATGGCCGCCTCCCACACGCTGGGGTCCACCTCCAGCCCCCCTCGGGTCACTGGCCGGGCGCTCTGCACTTGCCGCCGGCTGCCAGGGGTGGGGCCCACGGGACGCACCAGGCTGGCTGCTGCCGCTGCGCTGATGACAGCGGCTGCGGCCCCCCCTCCTCCGCCCCCTAGGCCATTGTGGGTGACGCTGGGAGGGAGGGGAGCAGCGCCACGGGCAGCAGTGGTGGCGGTTGAGGGTGGCAGGGTGGTTGCGGTGAGGTGGGGTGTGGGGCTGAGGACTGGGATGGGGTTGGCGGGGGGAGAGGGCAGGGGGAGGGGGGCTTGGGGCGGCAGGCTTGGGGGGGTGGGGCTGAGGGAGCTGGGCCCTAGGCCACGCAGCTTGCTGGGGCTGGTACTGGCAGCTGCCGGGTTGGAGGTGGCCCCAGTTGATGTCCCAGCCACTGTTGCTGCTCCTGCTGCTGGCATGGGTGATGGGTGGTGGGCTGCGATGTGAGGTGGGGCGGCGGTCGTGCTGAGACCAGGGGATTCCAGGGTCTTGAGGGGGGTGGGTTGAGGGGAGGTCAGGGGGCCCCCTGCGAGCCTGCTGCTGCTGCTGCTGCTGCCAGACTGCACACGGGGGGCGGGGATGTCCCCAGAGGTCAAGCCCTGCAGCGGGTCCTGGCTGCCTCCCAGGGCTGAAATGGAGGGGTGGCCTGACCCAGCACGACTCAGTGGTGTGGCACTAAACAGGGCGGAGGACAGGCCGGCCAGGTCCACCTGTTTTACAGGGGCGATGTCGTTTGCGCTCTGGGCGGGATTCGAACCTGGGTCTGGGCGCAGGGAGCTGGGGCCAGCGGTCGCAGGGCGCAGGTCTAGGTTGTTGCGTTGGGCGGCGGCGGCTGCAGGTCATGTGAGGAAGACAGGGACAGGGCAGCAGCAGGTTCGATGCAAGTGGCTGCAGGGGGGATGCTGCCATAGTGCCAGGGCAGGCACAAGATCACAAAGTGCAAGGCAGCCGCACCAGGTGCCAGGTGTCAGGTGCAAGTCCCAGCCCCAGCACAAACAAAGGGAGACAGCTAGGTGAGGGGCCGAGGTGAAGAGAGCTGGAGTCAGAGCCGTGACCAGCAGCAGCAGCTCAGCTTCCCTCTCAACCCAAACAAGGTGCACGACGGCAGCACCAGGTGCAAAGCAAACCAAGCAAAGGGAGGCAGCCAGTTTAGGAGTGCTGGCAGCAGCAGCAGCAGCAGCAGCAGCAGCAGCAGCAGCAGCAGCAGCAGCAGCAGCAGCAGCAGCAGCAGCAGCACAGCTTCCCTCTCACCTCCAATCAGACCCCCCTGCCCTCCACCCCTCCTCTTAGGGCTGCCCTCTTCGCCAGCTTCGTCCGCCTGCCAGCTTTGGCTGAGCTCTTGCAGCAGCGTGTCGCTGTCCTCCAGCACTGACAAGCTGTCGGTGTCAGTCCCAGCCCCTCCCCCCTCCCTCTCCCCACCCTCCCCTCCCTGCAGCTGGCTGCTGAGGGCCCCCCACGGCCGCCCTGCCCCCTCCTGACCCAGCCCGCTGCCATGGCTGGCTGCCCCACTGACCACGCCTGCAGCCCTGGTCTTCTGCGGGCTGGTTGCGGCAGTTGCGGCAGTTGCAGCAGTTGGAGCGGTTGCGGTGGTTGCAGCCTCGCCCCGCCCTCGGTGAGCACGCTGCAGCAAGGGGGACCTCAGAGGGGCCCAGCCGGTCTCTGCCCCTGGTCCTAGCCCTAGCCCTGGGGGGGCTGCTTGGGGGGGATGGGCAGCCTCAGGCAGGGGGCTGGCCAGGGTGGGGGTGCGCTCGCTGCTGGGCCTGGGCAGCAGGGTGGCTGGGGGGGCCCCGCCTGCCTGGGCCTGCTGCTGCCTGCTGGGCTGCAGGGGCGGGGAGGGGAGATGCGGGTGGGGGTGGTCCAGGAAAGGATGACCCAGGCCTGCAGTCAGGCAGCAGGTGGTGGGGGGGGGGGGCAGGCAGGGAGTCTGTTGCAACGACTGATAATTACAGTTCAGGACCAAACGTGGAACAGGCTCATCATCAAACTTGTCATCCCACAAAGATTTATAAAAAAGATAAAAAGTGTCAGCAGATGGCTAGGTGGCTGACCCCGAGCTGTCCAGAAACAGCACTCGAGCATGACATGGCCTACCCTTGCCTGGTCTGCTCCCTGACCCTGGCCCCATTTACCCTAGCCGTAGCTTAGGAGACAAGGAGGCATGCAGGGGCTCCAGCTGGGGCAGGCAAAGAAGGCTAGCCTCATTGGCAGGACAGCCCCCATGTCTAGCGAACCCTTGTCAAAGTCCCGGGATGGGTCCAGTCCAGTCCAGTGAGCGGTGGTTGGGCGGTTGGGTTGGGTTGGGTGGTTGGGCGCTTGGGCTGTTGGCCACGGCTAGGTCCAGAGTCCGCCTACCCCTTTGCAGAACGGCAAGCTGTGGCAACTGCCTTGTGTGGTGAGCAAAGTAGCAGATACCTGGCTGTTTGAAAATCACACCCTACAAATCACCCCAGTCAAAGTCACACCGCTTGCCTGAGGTCGCCGCCAAGCTGGCTGGGGTTGTCACCAGCCGCTGCATGTACTGGTCTAGTGTGATGCCGCGCATGTGCTCAGCTAGCGCCTCCTCGTTGGCCTGGGCTCAGCCATGCAGCACGCAGCAGACAGCAGGACCACACACAGCGCTGGCACCAGCCCTGGAGCTCAAGAGGGGCAGCAGGGCCCAGCAGGCCAGGCAGGGTGCAGTGGCAGCAGCAGCGGCAGGGGAAGCGGCAGCAGGGGTCAGGAGGCCAGGCAGGGTGCAGTGGCAGCAGCAGCGGCAGGGGAAGCGGCAGCAGGGGTCAGGAGGCCAGGCAGGGTGCAGTGGCAGCAGCAGCGGCAGGGGAAGCGGCAGCAGGGGTCAGGAGGACAGGCAGGGGGCAGTGGCAGCAGCAGCGGCAGGGGAAGCGGCAGCAGGGGTCAGGAGGACAGGCAGGGGGCAGTGGCAGCAGCAGCGGCAGGGGAAGCGGCAGCAGGGGTCAGGAGGACAGGCAGGGGGCAGTGGCAGCAGCAGCGGCAGGGGAAGCGGCAGCAGGGGTCAGGAGGACAGGCAGGGGGCAGTGGCAGCAGCAGCGGCAGGGGAAGCGGCAGCAGGGGTCAGGAGGACAGGCAGGGGGCAGTGGCAGCAGCAGCGGCAGGGGAAGCGGCAGCAGGGGTCAGGAGGACAGGCAGGGTGCAGTGGCAGCAGCAGCGGCAGGGGAAGCGGCAGCAGGGGTCAGGAGGACAGGCAGGGGGCAGTGGCAGCAGCAGCGGCAGGGGAAGCGGCAGCAGGGGTCAGGAGGACAGGCAGGGGGCAGTGGCAGCAGCAGCGGCAGGGGAAGCGGCAGCAGGGGTCAGGAGGACAGGCAGGGGGCAGTGGCAGCAGCAGCGGCAGGGGAAGCGGCAGCAGGGGTCAGGAGGACAGGCAGGGGGCAGTGGCAGCAGCAGCGGCAGGGGAAGCGGCAGCAGGGGTCAGGAGGACAGGCAGGGGGCAGTGGCAGCAGCAGCGGCAGGGGAAGCGGCAGCAGGGGCCAGCAGGCCAGGCAGGGTGCAGTGGCAGCAGCAGCGGCAGGGGAAGCGGCAGCAGGGGTCAGGAGGACAGGCAGGGGGCAGTGGCAGCAGCAGCGGCAGGGGAAGCGGCAGCAGGGGTCAGGAGGCCAGGCAGGGTGCAGTGGCAGCAGCAGCGGCAGGGGAAGCGGCAGCAGGGGTCAGGAGGACAGGCAGGGGGCAGTGGCAGCAGCAGCGGCAGGGGAAGCGGCAGCAGGGGTCAGGAGGACAGGCAGGGGGCAGTGGCAGCAGCAGCGGCAGGGGAAGCGGCAGCAGGGGTCAGGAGGACAGGCAGGGGGCAGTGGCAGCAGCAGCGGCAGGGGAAGCGGCAGCAGGGGTCAGGAGGACAGGCAGGGGGCAGTGGCAGCAGCAGCGGCAGGGGAAGCGGCAGCAGGGGTCAGGAGGACAGGCAGGGGGCAGTGGCAGCAGCAGCGGCAGGGGAAGCGGCAGCAGGGGTCAGGAGGACAGGCAGGGTGCAGTGGCAGCAGCAGCGGCAGGGGAAGCGGCAGCAGGGGTCAGGAGGACAGGCAGGGGGCAGTGGCAGCAGCAGCGGCAGGGGAAGCGGCAGCAGGGGTCAGGAGGACAGGCAGGGGGCAGTGGCAGCAGCAGCGGCAGGGGAAGCGGCAGCAGGGGTCAGGAGGACAGGCAGGGGGCAGTGGCAGCAGCAGCGGCAGGGGAAGCGGCAGCAGGGGTCAGGAGGACAGGCAGGGGGCAGTGGCAGCAGCAGCGGCAGGGGAAGCGGCAGCAGGGGTCAGGAGGACAGGCAGGGGGCAGTGGCAGCAGCAGCGGCAGGGGAAGCGGCAGCAGGGGTCAGGAGGACAGGCAGGGGGCAGTGGCAGCAGCAGCGGCAGGGGAAGCGGCAGCAGGGGTCAGGAGGACAGGCAGGGGGCAGTGGCAGCAGCAGCGGCAGGGGAAGCGGCAGCAGGGGTCAGGAGGACAGGCAGGGGGCAGTGGCAGCAGCAGCGGCAGGGGAAGCGGCAGCAGGGGTCAGGAGGACAGGCAGGGGGCAGTGGCAGCAGCAGCGGCAGGGGAAGCGGCAGCAGGGGTCAGGAGGACAGGCAGGGGGCAGTGGCAGCAGCAGCGGCAGGGGAAGCGGCAGCAGGGGTCAGGAGGACAGGCAGGGGGCAGTGGCAGCAGCAGCGGCAGGGGAAGCGGCAGCAGGGGTCAGGAGGACAGGCAGGGGGCAGTGGCAGCAGCAGCGGCAGGGGAAGCGGCAGCAGGGGTCAGGAGGACAGGCAGGGGGCAGTGGCAGCAGCAGCGGCAGGGGAAGCGGCAGCAGGGGTCAGGAGGACAGGCAGGGGGCAGTGGCAGCAGCAGCGGCAGGGGAAGCGGCAGCAGGGGTCAGGAGGACAGGCAGGGTGCAGTGGCAGCAGCAGCGGCAGGGGAAGCGGCAGCAGGGGTCAGGAGGACAGGCAGGGGGCAGTGGCAGCAGCAGCGGCAGGGGAAGCGGCAGCAGGGGTCAGGAGGACAGGCAGGGGGCAGTGGCAGCAGCAGCGGCAGGGGAAGCGGCAGCAGGGGTCAGGAGGACAGGCAGGGGGCAGTGGCAGCAGCAGCGGCAGGGGAAGCGGCAGCAGGGGTCAGGAGGACAGGCAGGGGGCAGTGGCAGCAGCAGCGGCAGGGGAAGCGGCAGCAGGGGTCAGGAGGACAGGCAGGGGGCAGTGGCAGCAGCAGC
>JASKMD010000157.1:0-25000 GCA_030144725.1 Haematococcus lacustris | reverse complement strand
ACCCCATGTTGGGAATCCTTGAATAACACGCCCACCTCATGGCTGACGGGTCATTTGCCATGCGTGTGACAGATTGCTTGGCGAGCTGCAACAACGGCTGCTAGCAACTGTAGGAGTTGCATTGGCACGGCGGGTTACGGAATTGGACAGCCGTCAGGGAGGTGACGGCGACGTGCTGAGCCCAGCAGTGGAGGAGTTACGTTCTGGGATAGCCTGTACGTGATATGCGAGTATTTGAAATTTCTTTAGGACGTGTCACAGCTAGTCAACAGCTTGTCACAACTTGTCAACAGCTTGTCACAGCTTGTCAACTGCCATGTGGATGGTATAGCCACTGGGTTGCAAATGTGAATCCAGTGTTCAGACTCGAGGCTTCCAGACGTGTCGGGCACCGTTGGTAGAACACCTGGCAACTTGTTTACACTGTCGACTTGCCTGATCGACAACCCGGTCCGGCCCTTCGCAGCGCGCTGTCATCTCGTTCAACTCAGCGCAATTAGTACACTCTCCCCCCTCAAATTGCATGATCCATCAAGAGACACTATGCTCAGCAGCAGCGACTAAGCAGTGGGGGTAAACTTGGTGGCGCTGGCGAAGGCGTTGTTGGTGGCGGGGTCAGCGACGTGGTCAAGCAGGTTCTGGATGGGGCCCTTGCCAGTGACAATTGCCTGCGCAGCAACACGACAGTGTTTAGGCCCGACATGTTAGGGTCAGGTTCAAAGCCTCAGGTTCGGACCATGTCAGCCCTGCTTTGCCAGCCACGCAGGAACGCTACGTGACAGACACGTGTTCATGTCGGGTTGTGGACAGATGGCGGCAGATGGTAAGCGCTCTGACAAACGATGGCGAGAGATCTGGTGCTGGGTTCTTGGATGTCATAGTGGGGATCATTGGGGATCTCTACCTGGACGAAGAAGCCAAAGCAGGAGAACATGGCCAACCGCCCGTTCTTGATCTCCTGTACAGAAGCAGGCAGGAAGCAAGCAGGCGTGAGGTCAGCTTTCCTGTCCTAGGGACAGCGGAGCTGCCTGCCAGTCCTGCCTGCTCAGTCAGGGGAGCAGACAGGAAGGCAAACAAGCAGACCCAGCAGATCAGCAGGCGTGCACTAAGCTGCACTTGAGCACATGCTGTCCTCCCTGAGCCGGCATTTGCACACATGTTTGCTGCTGCCCACCCAGGTGTACACATGGCAAGTTGAGTGTCCAGATGCTGATGATCCCATCATGCTCCCCATGCACCTGCTACCTGTCCACTACTGGCCTAGGCTGAGTCCCTCTTGGTAACTGGCTCGGGCTGGTGCATTGCTTTCCTGTCCTAGGGACAGTGGAGCTGCCTGCCAGTCCTGCCTGCTCGGCTCACCTTGACCTTCAGCTCAGCGAAGGTGTCGGGGTCATCAGCCAGGCCCAAGGGGTCAAAGGCGCCACCAGGGTGCAGGGCGTCCAGGCCCTCACCTGCAGGATCCAGCCAGCAGCAGCAGCTGGCACATCATGGTCACTCAGCCAGCCAGTCAAGAGCTAGGTAAGCACTGACAGCAATGTAGCCAGTGCCTGGCCATCTGAAAGAGTTGTCTTGCAGCATGAAAGGCTGGGTCAGGCACAGGGTGTGGTCCTGTGTTGATCAGTGGGCTGGGGCGGGGCGACATGCACTCACCCAGGGGCCCCCCGTTCACACGGTAGGCCTCAGCCAGCCCCAGCAGGACAACCTGGAGGGCACGGCAGAGCACACCGCTGATGACTTGAGCTTCAGCACTGCAGGCTCGGTCCAGCCTAGGCCCACAGGGCACGAGGCCTGGAGGCCCTGAGCCTACCCTGTGGGCCTAAACTGCCGGGCTGCCCTGCTTGTCCCAAGCACTGGGGCTGACGCTGCCAGTGCCACGCAACACCCATGACCGCTGTCACCTGCCTGCTGGACCCCCCTTGCACCAACAGGTTACTGCACCTCAGGCACCCATGCAGTCAGTGGGAGATCCCGATGGCCTGGTTCCATGCAAGCAACCATGGGGTGCATGCTGCACTCCATCACTCGCAGCTGCAAGGCTGAGCTGTAGCTATCCAATCTCCTGAGCTTGTGGGCAAGCCTGCCTGACCTGCACGGCCAGGGTGGCGATGATGCTCTGAGCATGGATCAGGGACTCGTTGCCCAGGTAGTTCAGGCCGCCCTCGGCAAAGATCTGGGCGCCAGCCTTGAACCACACGGGCTCGCCAAAGGTCACGCCAGCGTAGGTGGACAGCAGCTCAGGGGTGACAATGCCTAGGGCACCCAGCAGGGCCCAGCGAGCCTGAACAGGACATGGGGAGCAGCCAGGTGTGGGTGTGGCTGCAAGACGCTCTCATGAGGCCAACAGAGTAGGGATCCAGACAGCTGTCGCAAGGAAGATCTGCTGAGGGCCTGCTGGGTGACCCACTGCTGCTATGGGGATGATAAACCTGGGGCCCAACTGGTTTCCAACCCGTGTTGATTGTGCTGTGCCTGACGGATGATATGACTGTAGCAATGCTGCTGCTGCTGCTGCAACAAATGAGCTGGCGGCCCTAGTGCGAGTGGTGGGTGGGTAAGATAGCGCGGTCTGCATTCTTACGTGGATCAGCTCGATCTCGCGGTAGCGGCGGAAGGTCTCGCTGCGCACACAGGAAGGGTGGAGTCTGCGATCTGATCAAAAGGCGCAAGATACGCAGACTGCTGCGCGCTGATACTCACGGGTCGGCGGACAGACCAGCGGTGTCCCAGCCGTAGTCCCCGGGGAACTCGCCAGTCAGGTAGTCAGGGGTCTCATTCTCGGAGAAAGGACCTGGAGCAGGAGTGAGCAAGCGCTGCAGCAGGTGACAGTGCGGAGGGATGAGAGATGGGAAGCAGAGCAAGTGCAGGAGCGATGGCGCTGCAGCCTTGCGCTGAGCGATTGATCAGTGTTGGAACCTACCCAGGAACTTGGGTCGGTCAGGGCCGTACCACTCGATGGCAGCGCGGGGCACGACGGTGGCACCCTGTGCAGTGCCAATGAGGGATGTCGCCAACCTGTCATAGCTGCTCTACGTCACAGCTCGGTGTGGTGCCCGCTCTGATATCAGGGACCTACGCGAGCCACTGGGCGTGCAGTCACGGCCTTCAAGCCGGCGAAGCTCTTTGATGCTAGTGCGCTTGCCATTTCTGCTGAGCGGGCTGTGTTGTGCTGATGTACCTCACGCGATCTGTTGGTGTGTTCGAGCACGCCTGTTTTCAGCTTGCAGATCTCTGTGTCACACAAGTCATACCTAGAGAACTCGTGCAATGACTCTACACTGATACGACATGCAATCCCATTGGATAGACAACAGTGCATCGACGGTCATTTGGCATAGTGTCCCAGACGAGATATCTTCGTGCAGATCTTGAGCGCGCACTTTTCACTCACTCTTGTCTTTTCAGTTTCGTGTCCACAGTTCGTTGCCATTTCCAGGGAAGTGTTACACTAGACGGACTGGGGCAGTAGATTATTAGCGTCATGCATGATTCAAGGTTGATGATGGGAAGTCCTAGTTTACCCGCACCAACGTGACCTCTCACGTTCTCTTCTCTTGCCCTCTGTTTTCTGTCAAATGCATAAGCGTAAGCCTTCTTGATCACTTCAATCCAGTATGTAAGGTCGTTGTTTGGGTTTCATAACCATGCGCTTGGCTGCATCGGCGAAAATCACACAGGCTATTCAACTGTGAGCGTACGTTGTACAGAACCATGCATTCATGGGGCACCCTTCAAGGGATCTTCCAGGAATTGTTAGATCTAATCTACCAGTTAGATCTACGTAGATCTACGTAGATGGGACGATCCCTACACCCTTCACATGCATAGCGATGTCGGCAGCTATGGCTTCAGGAATCGGTTCAGAGTCACAGTCTCGTCGCGGTCGAAAATGCCAATGTACAACTGCAAGTCAAAGAAACTAGACGCTTCGTCGTTGAGGATCGCATCAAGAACCAGCCAGCACAACCCAGGCAATGCGGCAGCCATGCTCATCATTGGCTGCGGCTGTGCAGCTCCGCGAACTCCCTCAACAACTTCTTGACCCGCCGTGCAGCGACCTCCTGCTGCCGCTCATCTCCGCCACTCCCTCCCGGCAAAGCCTTAAGCAGCGCTTCAGACCAGCTGCTCGCCAAACCGTGCACCTCAGCAGAAGGCAATTGGAACACAGCTGCCGCTCCTGCCAGCCACGTTTTGAGGGTCTCGGCACCGTGAGACGGGTCGCGTGAGACCGGCGCGTGAGCGGTCACGGCCAGAGCGGCAATCGATGTAAGGATGGCCGAGGCTCGCTGCACCCTTGTCAAAGGCGCCACCGACAGCAGCGTCCCTGCAGCCAGGAAGCGGCAGGTGAACGCCCTCAGTACAATGGATCAGGTGCATGCACAGCACGGGAGGTCTCCAGTGGCCCTGCTAAGGGTACAGGAAAAAGCGGCATCGAGAAAGTCAGTCATAGCAGGGCCATGTCAGGGAAGTGTGATGTACCACCAGCAAGGCAACCGATATGACATGCTGTTGCTGGTGATTGCAGCTTATGCCACACAGTAGCAGCAGCTGCAACAACGTGCGAAGCACAGTGTAACTTTCCTGTCCTGCACCAAGCACTGCTCACCTAGCAGCCCAGAGGTCAGCACGCCAGCCTGCTGCCCTACAGTGGCGCAGGCCCGCTGCGTGCCCTGGCAGCTAGGCTGTGTGGCAGCAGTGGCCACCAACCCACTGACGCAGTGCAACGCAGCCACCGCCACGCCCTTGTGGTTGGCACAGCAGCAGGCGGCAGCAAACTGGGCCGCACGGGTCAAGCTGGCGCATGCCAGGTCAGGGGCCTGGGCAGCTACTGGGAGAGCTGTGTGCCGTACATACGCCGACACCACCTGGAGCATCACACAAATGTACACACAAGAACATTTACACACATACTGTGTGTTGCCGACAGGCAAAAGGCCATGTAGATACGGTGATGTCGTTCATTTATCACATATATAGCAGCTGAGCTCAGGCCAGTCTGTAGTTCCATGGCAACAATACCCCAAATACAGCTCATAATGTCCCTTTCATTGCGGAATGTTCGCATTCCACAAGGCTTGTATAGTGATGCAGGCTCACAACGGAACACGGCAATTGTACAGTGTCGCAACATGTGTGTCACCTACTAATTCGTGCCTGTTAATCGTCACAAATGCTGTGGGACAAGGCCTTTAGAGCAGCGTTTCCCAACATCATGAAGAACCCTGATACTATACTTGAGGTAGCAGAGCAGTTCGCACACAACCCCATTAGGCCTTTCCATGCAGGCTTGCTTATCAGAACTCCAATACAAGATTGGTGGAGCCTGCAGCGTGCTTCGCTTTGTGTGAGGAGGCCATGCAGTTTGCAGCTGGCTCCTGGGGGGTAGTGATGACCAGCGACCGCACCTTCAGGGCAGCTTCGGCCAGTTCAGGGGCACTGTCTGCTACACGCAGCTCAGCCAAGCGAGAGAGAGCAGGGTCTGCCAGCAGCACATCCACAGCATGCTGCAGCAAGCTCAGAGCCTGCAGCCAGCAGGTGGAATGGCTGTGTCTCAGTCACATGACAAGCAGCCATGCGGCACTGGCAAAAATTGCAGCTGCCATGCCAACCCTGGACTGTGGCAACCACCTGACACGGTCCTAATGCAACCTTGGTCCATGCAACAGTCTGATGTTGCGCCCTGTATGCCTGCTGTGTGGTCAGGCACACAAAATGCTGTGTGGTTGCCACACAAACACCCATACTACTTGCAGAGGCAGCATGTAGGGCGGGGCCATGCCAGCACTGGGCCACAGCCCTGAGCCACAGTACAAGGGGAGGTAGGGGTGTCACTGCCTTTGCTCAATGGTGGCAGGGGCTCAAGGCTGGAAAGGCACCAAGGTCTGAACACCTGACGCCACCCATGGCTTTGTGCATTGCTTCAGGGTGCAATGCTGCCACGCTACTCTTCACCTGGCCCATGCTGTACCATCAGCAAAGGCTGAGGCAGCAACCTCCCCGGAACAACTGGTAGGCAACTGTCAGCTGTCAGGCTCACATTCCGCCATGCTCATGGTATATGATGCAGACGGAGATGCTAACGATACATTAATGGTGATGCTAATGATGGTGGTGGAGGTGAGGTACATTCAAGAATGCAAGCGAGACTGCGAGCAAGACTGCGAGAATGATGGTGATGGCTGCCCGGTGCTGCCTCTTCCTGCCCTTCAACTGTCATGTCATGCTGTCGCTGCTGCTGTCGGGCACCGGCAGTACCTGGAGTTGGTTTGACAACAATTCAAGAGCCAGGGCCAGGGGCTCTGCTGCCTGCTTGCCGCCTTGCTCAGCCTTCAACACACATGCCACCAGCACCTCCAGCAGCTGGGGTAGTACAGGGTTCAAACCTGGGACCTGCAGTGCGTGTCACCATCATCACCATCATCAACACCATCACCACCATCACCACCACCATTACCATCATCATCAACACCATCACCACCATCATGACCATCTCCACCATTACCATCACCATCACATCACCAGTGACATATGTGATTATCACTGCCACATGGTGGGTCATGGCTCCCTGTCAAGACATGAAGGCTGGCAGGCACAGCCACGGCCTGCCAGAGCCAGAAACAGCCTGGCCCAGCCTGGCCCAGCCTGGCCTAGCTGCCTACTGCTGTGCCAGCCCTTAGCCCAGCAGCAGTCAGGAGCTAAAAGGCACCACTGCAGCATTACAGCAGGAACACCGCCGCAGCTGTTGTGCAGCAAAGGGAGCATGGGCGCGAGGCGAGTGCAGTGCTAGCAGCAGCGACTGCCTCTGCTGCAAGATGTGTCCCCATCAGGAAGCGGCGCAAACCCATAGCATAGCTGGACAGTAGCACAGCACTACACCAAAGCCAGGCTGTTTTGGCGGCTACCGCTACAGCTGCTGTGGTGGGCACAGCGGCCAGTGACCGGTATGTGTGGTTCGGCAGCGGCAGCGGCGGCAGCAGCTGTAGCCGCAGCCACAGCAGCATAAACAGCAGCAGTGGCAGCAGTGGCAGCAGCAGCTGCCCGGCCCGACTGCTGCTATGTGCTGCACCTGCCATGGCAACGTACCTTGAGAGCCATGAGTGTGTTCACGCATCGACTCCAAGGCAGCACCCACTCTCCCACTGCACCATACCCCAGCACCAGCTGCGGCACCAAGGGCCACAGCTGTTGCAAGAAGGCTCCAGCCAGCCAGCCCAAACTGTCCTGAGCTGCCGCTGCCATCGCCGTTGCCGCTGCTGCTCCAGCTGCAGTGCCCTGTAAGCCACCGCTGCCACTGCCGTCGGTCCACTGAGTCCCAGGTCCACCTCCGACCCCGTTGGCTGCCGCAGGTGTGGTCGGAGTGCCAGGCCCTTGCGCAGGGGAGACGGCTGAGTAGGGAGGGAGGGAGGGAGGCGGTCTAGAGCGCTGCAGGGCGTGCTGCAGCACAAGGCTGTACCGACGGAAATGACCGGCCAAGGCTTCGTCGTGAGTAGCCTTGATGTCGGCCCAGCGCATGGAGCCTGATTGCAGCTGGTGAGTCAGGCCGAGCAGGCTGGAGTGCAGGGGCGTGGTCAGGGCATTCAACACCTCCAGCCTGTGGGGCGGGGAGAAGGGGGAGGATGGGAGGGGGTTGGGGAGTGAGATGAAAGGGAGAGGGAAGTGACCGAGAGGGAGAAGGGGGTGTCAATGTGCCTGTTTACAACCTGCATGCAGACTACAGCTGGCGCACCCCGCACTTGCCCTTGCCCCTGCCCATAGGTGTGACCCTAAACTCTCAGGCAGGGACAGGCAGGCGTGTGGGTGACACCCTCACCGCCCAAAATGCAGGCAGCCGACGATGAACACATCCCTGATGCATTAATATTGCTTAGCGATGTAGTGAACGCAGCAGCAGTGGGGCAGGCAGGCAGGCAGGCAGGCAGGCAGGCAGGCAGGCAGGCAGGCAGGCAGGCAGGCAGGCAGGCAGGCGGCAGCAGCAGCGGAAGTGCCAGTCAGGGCATAGCCAGCCAAGCAGGGACTCACTCTGCCTGCTGCTGCATGGCCTGGCCTCCAGCTGTGCTGGACACTGCAGCCGCTAGGGCCTGCACTAGGGCCTGCTCAGCAGCTGCATCATGAGAGCTCAGCTGCACAAGGGCTTGCACCAGGGCCTGTACAGGCAGCAGGCAGTACGCAATGTAAGCAGATTAGATAGTAGATTGGCAGCAGCACAGTCAATGCTAATCTTGGAGACCAAGACCACAAAGAGCTTCCTGGTTTATATTGTCTTCCTTGTTTGAAAAAGGGAAGGACTGTGATAAGGCCACACCTGCGTGCAGTGGCGGGGTACGGTGCAGCCTGCCTCCAAGGCCCCCGTCATGAGACCCTTTAGGGCCAAGGCAGCGGGGGTGCGCACGTCAAGAGTGTCGTCTTCATGGGCCAGGCCTGCATGGCAAACCCCGACCGCAGCCTGACTCAGGGCTATGTGCACCCATCCTTGTGCATCTCGCTGAGTGAGGTGGTCTCCAGTGTTCATGCCCAAAGCTGCTACTGGCCAAGTTCATGCAGGGTTTGCAGGCTGATGGTTAAAACCATGTGAAGAGAGGTTGAGAGCTTGGCGGAGGGAAAAAGAGCTTAACACAATCTCAGCATACGGTACGGTAAGGGTTGGGCTCAGCAACAAACGAGGGCGCCCAAGCACCTTCGTATATATGTGCTCCCGCCCCCTTTGAGAATGTTTCCATTCGCACGGCCCTGCCCCTCACCCCCCACCTGCCAACGCCTTGGTGAATGCCGCCGCCAGAAAGGCGTGCGCCTGGCTGCTGCTCTCCCCCAGCTGCAGCAGTGTGCTGCGCCCAGTGCTTGCAGCAGCGCAGCAGAACGCCACTAGGTGGGCGTCAGAGGTGCCTGCCGCCTGCCGGGCCCCATGCCGCTGCTGCTGCTGCTGCTGATCATCGCCAGCCCCTCCCCCCTGACAAGCTGCGTGGAGCATGATGAAGGCAGTACTTCTTCGAGACTCTAAGCTGCTGGCCAGACGCGCACCCCCAGCTGCTGACACTGCATGGCAGGCAGCTGCAGCCACCGCAGCTGCCACTTGAGGCTCACCACCATGCTGCTGCTGCTGGTTGGCTAGCTGCTGCTCCATCATCATTTGCAGCAGGCCAGAGTACCTGATGGTGGGTCAGGGCCAGGGGACAGAGGAAGACGGATCTCACACATGGTCACACAGCTGCCACTCCTTTGCTGGCCTGGGGCAGCAGCTCAAAGGGCTCAAGGGCGTGGGAAGCGAGACAGGGCACCCCTGAGTCATCCAGGTTGTCACACTGCCTGGGCCTTAGGTCACACTTTCACCCCAGGGTGGGTCACACTGAGGGAGAGGGTCACACTTAAGCAGTCTTGCAGTCCCCTTCCTTCCTGTGTGGCTGCCCACATTTCGCTGTTGGAGTCATTCTTTCATGGTCACACACTACTGAAGAGTGGAAATGGGGCGCAGGACTTTGGCTGGCTGGAAAGCATCAGGGGCAGGGGGCACCAGATGGCAGTGGCAGCAATCAAGCCCTGACAACCACCTGCAACCACCACCGCACACACGCAAGCAGACAAGCAGCAGCAGTACATGTGGGTGATGGACTGTGGTCTGGCGTTGGCTGGCCGGATAAGGAGCATTTTGAGCAGGCAGTTGAGAACAGCTGGTCAACCCTACCCATACATGCTGCTTGACCAGCTTGTCACACGAGTGACTGACTGGCAATGGCAATGCAGCAGCTTGGCAAGGACAACATGCATGTGAGGCTTGGTCTGTTGATTAGGGGTCGCCTATGCATATACATGCATATACCGCTGTGGTAATGCTGCTGGCCTCCAATCAACCCATGCCATCCCAAGATAAGTACATGTCCTCACACACTCACTCATACACCTTCACTAAGCCTCAACCACACCTTTCACACTCCCTCACACCTGCTCACACTCTCACCTGGGGGGCCCGATGACCATGCAGATTGCAACCAGGCAATCTGCCAGCGCCCCCATGAAGGTGGGTGTGAAGGCGTCCAGCCTGCTGCTGCCAGTTTGCCCTGCGCCTGGCCTTGGCATGCCCCACGCCACTAGGTTGTTGAGCAGGCCCACGTACAGCTGCTCATACAGGCTCACCATGGCAGGGTCCAGGCCCCCTGCTGCTGCCTCCTGGACCAGCGGCAAAGGCAGGGTCCTGTGTTGAATCATAGTCAGGGCGGAGGCATGGCCAGAGTGCTGGCTTGAGTCAGGCTCATAGTCAGTGGTTATTCAAGAAGCTAGGCTTGGTGGTGGGTCAGGGTCTGGCTCAGTGGTGGGTCAGGCTCAGGATGCTGCCACAGTGAGTCACGGTGAAGGGTGGAGTGCAGGCAGGGAGGCTCAGGGGTGGTTTGACACGTCACCCTCCAACCCTAAACCCAAGCACCCCAACCCCAACCCCAGCACATGCAAGCCTGAACCCAAGCCACACGCGCAGGATACCCTGTCCAGCTTGTACTAACTCTCTGACACCAGGGCTGATGCCCGTCTACAGCTCACCCCAAGACAGGCCCCTATCAGCTTGTCTTAGTACAGCATCATCCCCTGGAAGGCATGATACTGAGTCTATATAGATGAAGCGACATTATCGTATCTTGCTGTTCATCCAGCGAAGTGAGGACATGATGTTCAGACTAGCTCTCACCCCACTTCCTGCCCAGGCCAGCCTCTGTCCACTCACCTGATGTGCTGACACCTGGCCCGCGGTGACAAAGCCACCTGCCTGCTGCTGCAGCCCAGCGTGCCCGCCCCCCTGCTGCTCGCCCTGCTGCTGCTCCTCCTCCTGCTCCTCATGCATGCCATGCGCTGCCGCTGCTCCCTGGCCAGGACCCTGGTTCTGGTAGAACTCCGCATCATCAAAATAGCCGTACCTGAGGTGCGTGCATGCCAGGTGCGTGCTCAGGCCATGTGTGTAGGGCCAGGTAGACAGATCTCCACCCCTAGTGGCATACTCCAAGTTGGTGTCAGAGTAAATCAAAGCGCCGATCACACCAGGCATGATTACGATGTTGCCGGGGTCAGCTGAGCCTGGGGCAGCAGGTGCTGGCCACTGTGAGGCAGCTGGTGCTTGCCGTCACATGCCAGCTCACTGTGAGTTGGTGATTGTTGGTTGCGATCATGGTGACTGGGTAGGCAGGGCAGGTGGGCAGGTTGTGACCCATGCTCCTTCTGATGTTCTTCCACCACCATAGCCTGGTCCTCAAACTCTTCCTAATCGCTAGCTGTGTTAGTGACGACTGGGTAGGCAGGGCAGCTTGACAGGGAGTGGACTAGGCTGTCTGGGTAGTCAGGGCTAGTTTACTGGGTGTTACCCATGCTGCCACTGGTGTTCCTGTACCACCCCAGCCCAGCCCTTCGTCAGTTCCTCTGTTGGGTCAATGCTGGAGGATAGCTGGAACGCTGCCTGCTCTTCATCATCTGTCTGCCTGACACAATATCAGAGGCCCACAGCCATTCAAGGCAGCTATGCACTCACTCGCCAAAATCCATGCCCAGCTGCATGTCAGCCAGGGTCGTCCATGCATGCAGCGCCGGCCAGCACACAGGATCTCCGACGTCCTCCTCACCCCTTGCCGACCCCTGCCCCTCACCGCAGCTGCCTTGTCCCTCGGCAGCGGTTTGAGGCAGCAGGGACAGCTTGAGCAGCGCTGCCTGGGTGCGGGCTGAGATGGGAGCGGAGGTGGCGGCAGCGCCTGGGTTGACCGTCAGGCTGGCATACGGCGCAAACACTTTGATCAGCGCCTCAGCAGTGCTCCCCTGGCCCGCAGCGGCGGCGGCAGCGGCGAGGTCTGCCAGCTGGATGAGGGAGGTGTGCAGAGCAGACAGCCACTCCCGGGGGCAGTGGTCAATGACCTCGGCCATGGCCTCGCATGCTGCACCCAGTGCCTGCCAAGCAAGTATGAGACAGGGAGGCCAGCTGGCAGGTGGAGGGTGAACGGGTTGGGAGCGGAGGGCTGGGCTGGGCGCTGAGGGTGAGGGTGAGGGACAGGGGAGGGGTCAGCAGCATGAGATGCAGAGGGGTGGCATGCACCGTCACACTGGGTCAGACACGGCGGGCTACTAGGTTGAGTGTTACTGAACAGCGCAAAGTGCAATGGCATGGCATGGCGGCGCCTCACTGTGGATCCCAGGTCCTGGCAGTGCGACAGCGCGAGGTTCACCAGAGCTTGGCTGTCGCCCATGCCCAGCTCATGCAGCCCTCCTAGCTTGATCCAGGCGTTGAAGCACGCGAACAGCTTGGCTGCAGTGAGGCCGGCTGCCTGCTCGCCTGCCGTCCTCTGGCTTGCATGAGGTGACGACAGCAGCTGCTCAACAGGGGCAGTGGACTGAGGCAGGGGCTGCTGGGACGCCACTTGGGCCAGCCAAGCAAACACCATGGGGCTGTGTGCACGGAGCTGAGCTTTGACGGCAAGCAGGGCTTGCCCACGCTCCTCCATGCTGCCTGAATGGCGCTCGGGCAAGCAGCAGGGTCAGATGAAGAAACCCCTGCACTCAGCTGAACAATCGATTGCAGTGTGAATATCATAGCATGATGATGTACATGGGCGTTGTGCAGGCCATCACGTCACATAAGGGTACTAGGACAACGTGAAGCGACACTGCATGATGAAGTCCATGCACATCTTGGGCATTGTGCAGGCCATCACACAAGGGACCTAGGATGAAGTGCTAGTGTGACCATGCCCACGTTGCCAGATGCCCTGGCTGCCTACCCTGGAACAAGTCGCTAGTATGCCAACCCAAGGTGGAATTGGGCAAGGCCAAGCAGCCATGCCTGACTGATGATTATGACGGTGTGAAACCTTTTCTCACTACCCAGACCTCTGCGGTACTGACCTGGTCCAAAGGGAGCCAGACATGCCCCCTCCTCAGCCAGGGTTTCCAGAATGAGCAGGCTGGTGTGGAGGGGTAGTGCCTGTGAGGCCTGGCTGATGAGCTGCGGTAGGCAGTCCAATGTAGCAAGGACCAGGGGTGCCAGGGCCAGGACCACCTGGCGAGTGGGCTGCAGCTCCAGGTTGGGCAGCGCGTGCAGAAGTGTCTGGCATTGGCAATAATGCAAGAGAGGACCAGCATTAGCATGTTCTATATGAACTCCACATCGCGGTTAACCAAGAAGAGAGTTGCAACCAGTAAGCAAGTGCTAGCTGCCTGCAGATCTTGACACTCCCATGATTTTAGCGCATGTGCTGTGCTGAAGAGATGTCATTGTTTTGGCGTCAGCGAAGGTGAAGTACGAGGGTGCTGCTTGATAACCTACCAACAACTCGCTCTGCATTCTTTGCCGCGTCTCACAAGAAGCAGCCATCTGAAGCCGAGCCTTTGCCTTCAGGGCTTGCGCGGCAAAGAGCTTCACATCTTTTGCATGATTGCCAAGGAGTAGCTGCATCGCCGTAGACCAGCCATCGTCGCTGCCGCTTCCGCAGTCGCATTTGGTTTTGAAGCTGATGAGCCAGCTCTCCGCCCTTTTTCGCTCCTCTTGACTGCTGGAGGCGTCGCTCAGTGCCTTCACGGCCGCAATAAAATGTTGCGCGTCCATTTGAGCCAGTCTTCGGAATTGACGACTGACCTGTTGGTTGCAGTTATTGGTTGTATCGCTGCGTCGCGCAGGTACAAAGCAAATGGCGAAAAAGAAAAGGCGCAGGGTTGTGCCTAGACCAGCGCCGGAGGAACAGGGTTTAGAATTCTTAGAGGGTGTCGAGTTTAGGGTACGCCCATAGAATTCTAGGTGGCTCGGATTCCTAGATAACCAGGAATTAGAGGCAGAGGGACCTAGAAGAATGGGCTCGAATAACCTGGAATTCTGGGCTAGAAAAATTAGAGTTCTAGGTTGGCGGTCGCTCCCTAGTCGAGGCACAACAGCTTGAGCTCACTGACGCGCAACGCAAGAGAAAGCCCTCCAGAGAGGCCCGCGGTGCCCGCGATACAGACAATACTTATCACGGCCGGAATTGTAAGCTTGCCCAGTTCACCGGTCACCTCCCGCAAGAGCTGTGGGCTGCCTTCCTCCTGGCTGCTGGCTCGAGTGAAGGCCTGCAGCGAGCGGGCAGTGATCGGCAGCCTGCTGCTGGGCTTCCTCGTTCGGAACTTGTTTTCCCTCCACGCAGCCGACCATCTTAACGAGCACGGCCAGCCCTTCTCCGAGGCAGTCTCCGAGGCAGTCTCCGAGGCAGCCATCCCGAACCTAATGAGTGTACCTGCAGCTGTGCCGCGGCCTGCCCGGAGACGGCGAGAACACTCGGCCGAGCGCAACAGTCGCTGCCGTGCTGGCCGCGCATCCTGACCTCCGCGCCCGCCTCGAAGCAGTCCCACACTACCACTCTGACAGCAACATGGTGGACCACGTCGGCAAGCAACTGGAGACCGCATTTAGTAACATGCTCGCGCTCCTCTTCGCTGGCGGGCTCAAGCAGTCAGTGTCCTCTAGTCAGGGCCTCCCAACCCCCTTGAAAAAGGGGTGTGTCCGTTTCACGCGGTTTATTTCTCGATTAAGCCATGCCGCGCAGGGCTAAAGCCATCGGCCCGCTCCCGGAGCAATCGGTCGCATGTGACGGTCTTACATGCCAAAACATCAGAGTTGGGAGGCCCTGATCCCTAGCCGGACAACTGGACTGCTGCTGCTGCTGCTGCTAAACCTGACCTTGCACACGTGTGCCATGTGTGTTGTACCATGTGTCGCTGCAACTCATCATGCATGCCAAGCAGCGTTGGCCGGACCGCATCCTGGCACTGGCCTATGTGGCAGCAGGCTTCAATGGCAGCGGCACCATTGGCTGCAAGGGTGTCCCTGTCAGCCAGATGTTGAAGGAGGCGCTGAGACAGTTTCCTGTGGGGCGAGTGTTGATGGTGGATGAAATCCGCACCAGCCGGGTCAGCTCAACCAACAACACCTCCAGCGACACCCTCCTTGACACGCAGCTTGCGTCCTTCAGGGGAGGGGGATGAGGAGAGGGTCAAGGTGAGATGTTGGCATTGTTGGGAGGTGGTGTAGCCAAGTGGCTGGGTAGGGTCAACATCGTGGCTCATGGAAGGGTCTTACGAATGTGCATTGCCCCATGTGTCAAGTGAAAAGTAAGGCGAAGCGATCCCAAGTCAGGAACGTGATGTGCTCAAGAAGCATTAACAACATCATCAGGTAAGCACTTGCCTGATGCTACAAAGAGCATATCCCACATGACATGGCACATGACTTGACTTCATGCACCTCCAACACCCGGACGTGTCAGCCGCGCTGAACATTCGCCGTTGTGCAGTCGGCTCAGAGCCAAGTCCCCCTGAGCTGTGCAGATGGGAAGGCTGCCAGGCTAGGCTAGGCTAAGGCCGGCCAGCCCGGCCAGGAATGGGTGGAAATAGCCAACAAGGCCCTATTGCGCCATGAGATCAAGGGAGTACTTGCTGGGCGCTCGCCGTTCGCGCCCTGAGCGACGTGCACCCGGTGGCTCAGGTGGCTCTAGTGTTGGGCGTGCACCGGGCAGCTCCGGCACTGGTCTTGGTTCTTGCCCTCCGCTGTTGCTGCCCCTGTCTCCCTCATCAATGTTGTTGCAGGTTGCGTTGGCGTTGCTGCTGAGAGCTGAATGCTCATCTGCCCCCTTAGGAGCAGTGCTGCACTGCTGCTGTTGCTGGGAGCTCCCACCACCACCGGGCGGCACTGGTGGCGGCGGCGGCGGTGGCAGCACTGCTGGAGCTGCGGCTGGGTTGGACCCCTGATCTAGGCTGCCCTCGGGTACCTGCGCGCTACTAAACTCTCTTACGCAACCTGCCCGCTCGTCAAACAAGACATCCTTGCTGACCACTATTTTGGTGCCAACTAGCACTCTGTAGGCTTTGGCACCCTGTTCATACCCCAATAGCCTGCCCGGCTGTGACTTGGCATCTAGCTTGCTGCGGCTGGCTTGGGGCACGTGCACACTCCTACAATTTAGTCCCTGCGTTTGTCCCTGCGTTCTACCGACCTTGTCCGATCGGGCTGAAAATTTGATAGATGGCAGTTTTCAGAAAATAAAACATATTTTTCAAGAACTTTTTCTGGAAAAATTCAAAAGCTGTTGCGTTGTGGCCCGCAACCTATCCCTGCACTTATCCCTGCACTCTAGCCACAGGGCCACAGCGCAGCCGCCTTTGATTTTTTTAAAATATTTTTTCTGAAAAGTATGTTTTGTATTCTGCAAACTACCATCTATCAAAATTTCAGCCCGATCGGACAAGGTCGGTCAACACGCAGGGACGCACGCAGGGATTAATTTGTAGGAGTGTACATGCCGTCCACCACTGACCACTGACTACACGGGTGTGAATTGTGATGTACGGGCTTGCAAACTTGTTGTGTGCGCAGTCTAGATCGTGGTCGCAACGTGTACAGCAGGAAAAGGAAAGCCTGATAAAAAAATGATGTGAAGTGTAACTTAGCCGTACTTTCTTATATATATGTACCTGGTCAATGGCTACCTCGTTTTAAAAGCAAAAGCACTGCGTAACACACTCAGTAGAACACCAACAACGATGACGTGGGTCGGCATAATAGTCTGCTTGACCGTCGTAACGTGGCAAGTGGTGCCGATTGCAAGTAAGTGCCAGTCGCACTTATCTTGCTGCTACCGCGAGCAGGGAATAGCGGGCAAATGCGCGCGTCTCTACAACTTCCTCTATTGTGGTGGATGCAGCATCGCTACTTCCCTCCACAGATGAGACTGATAACGTTGTGCGGGAAGGTAGGGAAAGACTCCGCTGCCAACTAAAGGAGTTGCGCCCACCTCGTGCCAACCCTTGAGTGCGGCGCATCTTTTCGGTCCTCATCATTCTGCTATATGCGTAGCTGGCTCATGTAACGAAACATGGCGCCGCAGGCATCTCCAGGTTACATGATTCTGAACCTTTGCCGGCGTGCCACTGCCGCGGCATTAGGCTCCACTACCAAGTGCCATAACTGTCCTGGCCAACATGGTTGTGCGAGAACGTTCATGCCACGCCCTAAATATACTGACAACTGATTCACCTATACATGTAGTACGAACTGAACAGATCACGTTCAAACGTTCTGAGCGATGTGTTTAGCCAACAAGGCATGGAATGTTCTGAGTGCTGTCTGGTTGACCAACAACATCAAAGTGTTACCCTCTGCACCCCCACGCAGGAACATGTGGTGACCCCTTTTACATCAACCTCCCCGCCGCTGGAGTGACTGTCTTCAACATCTCACAGACCACATGCGGCACAGCCAGTCACTGGGGCTGCCTATCATCCCCCGACTTCCTGTACCTGCTGCCCAGCAGCGAGGAGGGCGACCGCAGCATCACCCTAGACACATGCGTGGAAGGAGTGGCTGCCTGGGACACCGTCCTGTACATCATCCCAGTCGTGGGCAGCACCTGTGGGCAGTGCGCGGTGCGTGGCTCAACAGGGCTGGCGGCCAGCAGGCGGTGCACAGGCTCTGTGTGCTTGCTGCTGCCCAGCCTTCAGCAGCACATGCCTCCTTCTGCCCTGCATGACAAGCGCTGCATACCATTCTATGCAATGTGCTGCTGCAAAGCCATCATTCTTTGCATAGACACAACTGTGTGCTGCTGCTGCTCCTTATGTATGCAAGTCATCCCTTACCAGGCGTATGCACCAGTGTTAGTTTCTTAGCGTTGTATAGCGCGTTCGCTATGAAGTGCCATACTGTTGAGGTCACCGTGTGCTGTGATATGGTCGCTTAACGAACTGCGCTATGGCGCATCGCGCAACGAAAGCGATCTTTGACCTGCGACTCCGTAAAAGCTTCGTTGACTTTTTGGCCTGCGCCATGTGATACGAAATACAAATATGCATTTACTGAGAGGCCATCTTCGCAGCCAGACCCGCCACTAGGCTGTCAGATCAGTCGAGGCAGTCAGTCAAGCTCACAAAGCCAGGTCAATGATTGCAGGTGCACCCCACTGACATGCACAGGCTGATGTCATTGCCCTCCTGGTACTGCTGCTCATGCTAACCCCTGCCTGTTGCCCTGGCGTGCAGGGCATCATAGCCTTCAATGACAATAGCAGCATCTGTGGCAATGGTCTCTCTCGTGTTACCTTCACTGCTGCGGCGGGCCAGTCCTACTGGGTTGTGGTGATGGGCTCCTTAGCCTCCTCAGTGGGTGCAGCAGTCCCTGCGCTGCAGCAGCCAACCAGTCCACACCTCACCGGCCAGACTGCACGTGCTGCACTGCCACCCTGTGGAGCTGCTGCACTGTCAGCTAAGCTGCTGGACCAGGCAGCCTGGCCTCCTTGTGGCCCACTGCAGCTGCCCATGCCACTCTGTCACCTGAGCTTTAGCAGCCAGTGGTTGCTGACTGCTGGCCAGGGCGCTGCAGGCCACAGGCAGCAGGCTGGCAGGGGCAGTGCAGGGGTGCCAGGCTGCATGCTGCGCCACTGGCCGTGTGGGCCATAGCTAGCCCAGCCAGCCAGCCTGTCCAGGGGCAGCCACCACCTGCACCTCCCTAGCACCTGCTCGACCTGTGTTCCTAGCCGGGCAGGTCCACCTGCACAGGGCCATGCCCGCACTATGAGGCTGCCATTCCGGCTGTGACACATGCCTGGCTGCCCCTGCTGCCGACATGGTGCCTGCAGTGTGGCGTCCCGGCACTCAACGTCACCACCGGCCCAGTGGCGCCGCCTCCTCCCTTCCCACCTCCCTCCCCACCTGCCCCAGGTGTGCTGCCCCCCCTCCAGCTCCAGGTACTCCCAGGCTGACACATGCCACTGTGCACCCACATGCCTGGCCTGGCCTTGTGTGTCAGCGCCACTGCCCGCAGCAGCTTGCCTCCCTGTCCACCTTGCCTGCCTGGAAGCTCCGGACACAATGCCTGGCTGGCCTGCTGCTGGCGCTGCCTCGCCCTCAGTTTCGCATAGTGCGTCTCCTCCCAGTTGCCAGGCCCCTGTTGTGTTTGGTGTGTTGCACGGCGCTGCCGCTTGCACACAGACGCCTGCAACCCTTACCTCTTGGCCGACCTCCCCGCCGCTGGAGTGACTGTCTTCAACATCTCACAGACCACATGCGGCACAGCCAGTCACTGGGGCTGCCTATCATCCCCCGACTTCCTGTACCTGCTGCCCAGCAGCGAGGAGGGCGACCGCAGCATCACCCTGGACACATGCGTGGAAGGAGTGGCTGCCTGGGACACCGTCCTGTACGTCATCCCAGTCCTGGGCAGCACCTGTGGGCAGTGCGCGGTGCGTGGCTCAGCAGGGCTGGCGGCCAGCAGGCGGTGCACAGGCACTGTGTGCTTGCTGCTGCCCAGCCTTCAGCAGCGCATGCCTCCTTCTGCCCTGCATGACAAGCGCTGCATACCATTTGATGCCATGTGCTGCTGCAAAGCCATCATTCTTTGCATAGACACAACTGTGTGCTGCTGCTGCTCCTTATGTATGCAAGTCATCCCTTACCAGGCGTATGCACCAGTGTTATTTTCTTAGCGTTGTATAGCGCGTTCGCTATGAAGTGCCATACTCTTGAGGTCACCGTGTGCTGTGTTATGGTCGCTGAGCGTACTGCGCTATGGCGCATCGCGCAATGAAAAGCGATCTTTGACCTGCAACTTCGTAAAAGCTTCGTTGACTTTTTGACCTGCATTATGCGATACGAAACACTGATATGCATTTACTGAGAGAGGCCATCTTTGTAGCCAGACCCGCCACTAGGCTGTCAGATCAGTCGAGGCAGTCAGTCAAGCTCCCAGAGCCAGGTCCATGACTGCAGGTGCACCCCACTGACATGCCCAGGCTGATGTCATTGCCCTCCTGGAACTGCTGCTCATGCATACCCCTGCCTGCTGCCCTGGCGTGCAGGGCATCATAGCCTTCAATGACGATAGCAGCATCTGTGGCAGTCTGCTGTCTCGTGTGACCTTCACTGCTGCGGCAGGCCAGGCCTACTGGGTCGTGGTAATGGGCTTCTCTGCCCACAATGTGAGTGGAGCAGACTGCACGTGCTGCACTGCCACCCTGTGGAGCTGCTGCACTGTCAGCTAGGCTGCTGGACCAGGCAGCCTGGCCTCCTTGTGGCCCACTGCAGCTGCCCATGCCACTCTGTCACCTGAGCTTTAGCAGCCAGTGGTTGCTGACTGCTGGCCAGGGCGCTGCAGGCCACAGGCAGCAGGCTGGCAGGGGCAGTGCAGGGGTGCCAGGCTGCATGCTGCGCCACTGGCCGTGTGGGCCATAGCTAGCCCAGCCAGCCAGCCTGTCCAGGGGCAGCCACCACCTGCACCTCCCTAGCACCTGCTCGACCTGTGTTCCTAGCCGGGCAGGTCCACTTGCACAGGGCCATGCCCACACCCTGAGGCTGCCACCCAGGCTGTGACTCATGCCTGGCTGCCCATGCTGCCGACATGGTGCCTGCAGTGTGGCGTCCCAGCACTCAACGTCACCACCGGCCCAGTTGCACCGCCTCCCCCCTTCCCACCTCCCTCCCCACCTCCCTCCCCACCTGCTCCACCTATCTACCCTCCCCCTCCAGCTCCAGGTACTCCCAGGCTGACACATGCCACTGTGCACCCACATGCCTGGCCTGGCCTTGTGTGTCAGCGCCGCTTCCCGCAGCAGCTTGCCTCCCTGTCCACCTTGCCTGCCTGGAAGCTCCGGACACAATGCCTGGCTGGCTTGCTGCTGGCGCTGCCTCGCCCTCAGTTTCGCATAGTGCGTCTCCTCCCAGCTGCCAGGCCCCTGTTGTGTTTGGTGTGTTGCACGGCGCTGCCGCTTGCACACAGACGCCTGCAACCCTTACCTCTTGGCCGACCTCCCCGCCGCTGGAGTGACTGTCTTCAACATCTCACAGACCACATGCGGCACAGCCAGTCACTGGGGCTGCCTATCATCCCCCGACTTCCTGTACCTGCTGCCCAGCAGCGAGGAGGGCGACCGCAGCATCACCCTGGACACATGCGTGGAAGGAGTGGCTGCCTGGGACACCGTCCTGTACGTCATCCCAGTCCTGGGCAGCACCTGTGGGCAGTGCGCGGTGCGTGGCTCAGCAGGGCTGGCGGCCAGCAGGCGGTGCACAGGCACTGTGTGCTTGCTGCTGCCCAGCCTTCAGCAGCGCATGCCTCCTTCTGCCCTGCATGACAAGCGCTGCATACCATTTGATGCCATGTGCTGCTGCAAGCCCGGTATTCTTGCATAGACACAACTGTGTGCTGCTGCTGCTCCTTATGTATGCAAGTCATCCCTTACCAGGCGTATGCACCAGTGTTATTTTCTTAGCGTTGTATAGCGCGTTCGCTATGAAGTGCCATACTGTTGAGGTCACCGTGTGCTGTGATATGGTCGCTTAACGAACTGCGCTAAGGCGCATCGCGCAATGAAAGCGATCTTTGACCTGCGACTCCGTGTAAGCTTGTTTACTTTTTGACCTGCGTTATGTGATACGAAACACTGATATGCATTTACTGAGAGAGGCCATCTTTGCAGCCAGACCCGCCACTAGGCTGTCAGATCAGTCGAGGCAGTCAGTCAAGCTCCCGGAGCCAGGTCCATGACTGCAGGTGCACCCCACTGACATGCCCAGGCTGATGTCATTGCCCTCCTGGAACTGCTGCTCATGCTTACCCCTGCCTGCTGCCCTGACATACAGGGCATTTTAGCCTACAATGATCAGAGCAGCATCTGTGGCAACGGTCTCTCTCGTGTGACCTTCACCGCTGCGGCAGGCCAGGCCTACTGGGTCGTGGTGGAAGGCTACTTTACCTCCTCAGTGGGTGCAGCAGTCCCTGCGCTGCAGCAGCCAACCAGTCCACACCTCACCGGCCAGACTGCACGTGCTGCACTGCCACCCTGTGGAGCTGCTGCACTGTCAGCTAGGCTGCTGGACCAGGCAGCCTGGCCTCCTTGTGGCCCACTGCAGCTGCCCATGCCACTCTGTCACCTGAGCTTTAGCAGCCAGTGGTTGCTGACTGCTGGCCAGGGCGCTGCAGGCCACAGGCAGCAGACTGGCAGGGGCAGTGCAGGGGTGCCAGGCTGCATGCTGCGCCACTGGCCGTGTGGGCCATAGCTAGCCCAGCCAGCCAGCCTGTCCAGGGGCAGCCACCACCTGCACCTCCCTAGCACCTGCTCGACCTGTGTTCCTAGCCGGGCAGGTCCACTTGCACAGGGCCATGCCCACACCCTGAGGCTGCCACCCCGGCTGTGACTCATGCCTGGCTGCCCATGCTGCCGACATGGTGCCTGCAGTGTGGCGTCCCAGCACTCAATGTCACCACCGGCCCAGTTGCACCGCCTCCCCCCTTCCCACCTCCCTCCCCACCTGCCCCAGGTGTGCTGCCCCCCTCCTAGCTCCAGGTACTCCCAGGCTGACACATGCCACTGTGCACCCACATGCCTGGCCTGGCCTTGTGTGTCAGCGCCGCTTCCCGCAGCAGCTTGCCTCCCTGTCCACCTTGCCTGCCTGGAAGCTCCGGACACAATGCCTGGCTGGCTTGCTGCTGGCGCTGCGTCGCCCTCAGTTTCGCATAGTGCGTCTCCTCCCAGCTGCCAGGCCCCTGTTGTGTTTGGTGTGTTGCACGGCGCTGCCGCTTGCACACAGACGCCTGCAACCCTTACCTCTTGGCCGACCTCCCCGCCGCTGGAGTGACTGTCTTCAACATCTCACAGACCACATGCGGCACAGCCAGTCACTGGGGCTGCCTATCATCCCCCGACTTCCTGTACCTGCTGCCCAGCAGCGAGGAGGGCGACCGCAGCATCACCCTGGACACATGCGTGGAAGGAGTGGCTGCCTGGGACACCGTCCTGTACGTCATCCCAGTCCTGGGCAGCACCTGTGGGCAGTGCGCGGTGCGTGGCTCAGCAGGGCTGGCGGCCAGCAGGCGGTGCACAGGCACTGTGTGCTTGCTGCTGCCCAGCCTTCAGCAGCGCATGCCTCCTTCTGCCCTGCATGACAAGCGCTGCATACCATTTGATGCCATGTGCTGCTGCAAGCCCGGTATTCTTGCATAGACACAACTGTGTGCTGCTGCTGCTCCTTATGTATGCAAGTCATCCCTTACCAGGCGTATGCACCAGTGTTATTTTCTTAGCGTTGTATAGCGCGTTCGCTATGAAGTGCCATACTGTTGAGGTCACCGTGTGCTGTGATATGGTCGCTTAACGAACTGCGCTAAGGCGCATCGCGCAATGAAAGCGATCTTTGACCTGCGACTCCGTGTAAGCTTGTTTACTTTTTGACCTGCGTTATGTGATACGAAACACTGATATGCATTTACTGAGAGAGGCCATCTTTGCAGCCAGACCCGCCACTAGGCTGTCAGATCAGTCGAGGCAGTCAGTCAAGCTCCCGGAGCCAGGTCCATGACTGCAGGTGCACCCCACTGACATGCCCAGGCTGATGTCATTGCCCTCCTGGAACTGCTGCTCATGCTTACCCCTGCCTGCTGCCCTGACATACAGGGCATTTTAGCCTACAATGATCAGAGCAGCATCTGTGGCAACGGTCTCTCTCGTGTGACCTTCACCGCTGCGGCAGGCCAGGCCTACTGGGTCGTGGTGGAAGGCTACTTTACCTCCTCAGTGGGTGCAGCAGTCCCTGCGCTGCAGCAGCCAACCAGTCCACACCTCACCGGCCAGACTGCACGTGCTGCACTGCCACCCTGTGGAGCTGCTGCACTGTCAGCTAGGCTGCTGGACCAGGCAGCCTGGCCTCCTTGTGGCCCACTGCAGCTGCCCATGCCACTCTGTCACCTGAGCTTTAGCAGCCAGTGGTTGCTGACTGCTGGCCAGGGCGCTGCAGGCCACAGGCAGCAGACTGGCAGGGGCAGTGCAGGGGTGCCAGGCTGCATGCTGCGCCACTGGCCGTGTGGGCCATAGCTAGCCCAGCCAGCCAGCCTGTCCAGGGGCAGCCACCACCTGCACCTCCCTAGCACCTGCTCGACCTGTGTTCCTAGCCGGGCAGGTCCACTTGCACAGGGCCATGCCCACACCCTGAGGCTGCCACCCCGGCTGTGACTCATGCCTGGCTGCCCATGCTGCCGACATGGTGCCTGCAGTGTGGCGTCCCAGCACTCAATGTCACCACCGGCCCAGTTGCACCGCCTCCCCCCTTCCCACCTCCCTCCCCACCTGCCCCAGGTGTGCTGCCCCCCTCCTAGCTCCAGGTACTCCCAGGCTGACACATGCCACTGTGCACCCACATGCCTGGCCTGGCCTTGTGTGTCAGCGCCGCTTCCCGCAGCAGCTTGCCTCCCTGTCCACCTTGCCTGCCTGGAAGCTCCGGACACAATGCCTGGCTGGCTTGCTGCTGGCGCTGCGTCGCCCTCAGTTTCGCATAGTGCGTCTCCTCCCAGCTGCCAGGCCCCTGTTGTGTTTGGTGTGTTGCACGGCGCTGCCGCTTGCACACAGACGCCTGCAACCCTTACCTCTTGGCCGACCTCCCCGCCGCTGGAGTGACTGTCTTCAACATCTCACAGACCACATGCGGCACAGCCAGTCACTGGGGCTGCCTATCATCCCCCGACTTCCTGTACCTGCTGCCCAGCAGCGAGGAGGGCGACCGCAGCATCACCCTGGACACATGCGTGGAAGGAGTGGCTGCCTGGGACACCGTCCTGTACGTCATCCCAGTCCTGGGCAGCACCTGTGGGCAGTGCGCGGTGCGTGGCTCAGCAGGGCTGGCGGCCAGCAGGCGGTGCACAGGCACTGTGTGCTTGCTGCTGCCCAGCCTTCAGCAGCGCATGCCTCCTTCTGCCCTGCATGACAAGCGCTGCATACCATTTGATGCCATGTGCTGCTGCAAGCCCGGTATTCTTGCATAGACACAACTGTGTGCTGCTGCTGCTCCTTATGTATGCAAGTCATCCCTTACCAGGCGTATGCACCAGTGTTATTTTCTTAGCGTTGTATAGCGCGTTCGCTATGAAGTGCCATACTGTTGAGGTCACCGTGTGCTGTGATATGGTCGCTTAACGAACTGCGCTAAGGCGCATCGCGCAATGAAAGCGATCTTTGACCTGCGACTCCGTGTAAGCTTGTTTACT